>JARDYJ010000012.1:13647256-13834756 GCA_029215755.1 Spea hammondii
CAATTCCCGTTCTTTTTTAAAACATAAATTGGTGTTTTTTCACCTGATCCTGAATGGATCGGTAAACTTAGAATGTTGAGAGAGAGAAAAAAAAAAGGAAACACATCGAAATAAAAGGGTTGGGCAAATCAGCCAGAAAATGTCAGATTCTGTATTCTTCTTATTGTAGAATTGATGAAACTTAGCGGAATTTTGGTTTTCTTTCACCCCAAGGCTTACGCCTCCATTTTATTGGCTGCTAATTTTTGTCACTGATTCAGAACATTTGGTAAAAAAAAATATTGGACAGGTTGGCTGAATACCTTGCCCAGCTGGCCCACTTCAAATTTGTTTCACTTGTACCTTTTGTTGAACCATATGGTCACTTAGACTTTTCCGAGGGGCAGGGCCGGCCCGACAATGGAGCCGAGTGGGGCAACCGCTCCAGGCAGCACTTTTGAAGGGGCCCCAAGCCCTTTTTTTTTTTTTAAAAAGCGAAAGAGAGAAAGGGGCGCCGAGTGGTTTTCGCTTACCAAGCTGTCAGTACCCGCTCGGCGCCCCTCTCTCTCTCCTCTGCGGCGAGTCTCCCTGTTCGGTCTCGGTGCCGGCTTGTAATGCTGAGTGCCCGAAGATCTCCTCATAGCCGGCACCGAGACCGAACAGGGAGACTCGCCGCAGGACTGCTGAAAGGTAAGTACAAGGGGGGGGGGCGGCAAGGACGGAGGGAGAGGAAGGGTAGATAAGGGGGGGGGGCGGCATTTTAAAATTTGCCCCAGGCTTCCTCCTCTCTCAGTCAGCTCGCTCAAACTCGTATTATGAAGAGTTGGTTCTTTGTCCATAAAGTTAATCCCCTCAATGCGACTGTATTCTTTCACCATCCCCAGGTATTTCACATTGGAGTAGTGTGCATGCGCGCATTCCCCGCCATCTAGCTCAAACTATGGCTCGTGTGTTAGTTCCAGCGAGAGTCCCCTATGTGCATGTGCCCCCCGAGTTCAATTTCAGACCCTTAGTTGTTAAGTAAAGGATGGAATCTTGCTGAATAATCAATAATATGGCAGAAAATGGTACTGGGGAAAAGCATGAAACCCAGCCATTTAAAAAACAAATTATTCGTGAAAAAAAACAAAAATGTATATCCATTACTATAATTAAATAAGTTCTTCTTACCTGGCACCATCTTTTTCATTTTCTGCATTTCTTTTGCAAATGTTGACATTTTGGACTTCTGTCGTTTCTGCACAAAAGATCAATAATATCGGGCATCGGAAATGATGCATTTCCCCTTTTTAGTTTTTAGAGATCCAACGAATGTTCTCCAGGTGCAGAGTTCATGGATAAGAAAATCTCTGAACATCTATCATTCCACAAAAAATCAATCAATACAATTCACTGAGATTGATAATCTTTTTACAGCAAATTTTACATTACAAAATAAAGTTGAAAAAAAGTCAATCAACAATAAAAATCTATAAAAAAATAAAAAAATAATAATAATAAAAAAATTTAAAAAAATGAAAAAATATTTATAAATACTAAAAATGGTTTCCAGTGTAGAAATCTTTTGTATCAAATAGGAAAAATCTAATATTTTATTAAAAGAAAAAAATATATAATTTTACATGAAAAAGGAGAAACTTTCAAAAAAAGGCAAAGATTTCTTCCCTTTTGGATATTTAGACGTCACGCTTTGGATATTTAGGGAAGCTCGTGGTTTATAAGTTATGGATCGAGGCTAGGCGAGACGCACCACGTTCATGAACCGTATCATCGCCTGACAAGTAAACGTGAGAATTCTACACAATCTTCACAGCGTGATGGCTTCCTGATGTGTGAGCCGATTTTGTTTGCGAGTATCTTGTTTGATTGACCTTTTTGTCAACTTGTTTCTTCACAGATTGCTCGTCGGCTGACTCCCGTTTCCAAACATATCTCCGGCATATGTGAGAAAATGTTTTACGCTATCAAAAATGAAGACGTTTTTTAAAGAAGGTGAAGCACCAACCTTTTTTATTGTAGATGGACCAACACTCATAGACGGTGGCACTAATTACGCTAGTTCTACATTGTGTTCTACTAAAAATCAAACTACCCATGCGCATTACCCCATTTAATTACCTCTTATGTACTGGAAATCCCCATTGAAGCTCCTCTAGATATAAAGGTCGTTATTTTCATCAGATGAAATCTCACTTGTTTGATGATCATGGTTTTATCCCTTCTCAGACCTAAGCGCATACAAACATTCTCACCATGATTTGCTGTGAGAGGTATAACCTAAGCAAGATCTAAACAGTAAGTTGATTTTGACTCGCTGACTTCACTATACATTATGAAGATCCAACTTCAGTGAGCTTCTGCTGCAAGAAGATCTTAGCTGGTCCGTATGGTTGAATCCGTAAGATGTATGAAAGGTCTCCTTGGCTGGGTTATGCATTATACAGGGTCAGCTCAGACATTGTTGTAGGAGAAGCTCAGTGAGATTGGCCCTCTATCAAGCATTATAAATTCGTGAGTTGAAAGCAAATGTCTGGTACCCTGAAGGCGTTCTTCGGTACAGAATGGGGTCTATACACAGGCATGAACAGATTAAGGAGTGGAAACATTACCCTCATGGTTACATAGTAACATAGTAACATAGTTCATAAGGTTGAAAAAAGACCAAAGTCCATCAAGTTCAACCTATATACATATTGTGTCCCTACTGTGTTGATCCAGAGGAAGGCAAAAAACCCTTATGAAGCAGATGCCAATTGCCCCATACCAGGGGGAAAATTCCTTCCCGACTCCAAATATGGCAATCAGAATAAATCCCTGGATCAACGTTCTGTCCCTATTAATCTAATATCCATAACTTGTAATATTATTGCTTTCAAGAAACACGTCCAGGCTCCTTTTGAACTCTTTTATTGAGTTTGCCATTACCACTTCCTCTGGCAGAGAGTTCCATAATCTCACCGCTCTTACTGTAAAGAACCCCCGTCTGTGCTCCAGCCGTAGAGGATGTCCCCTTGTTATAGATACAGTCCTGGGTATAAATAGGTCCTGGGAGTGATCTCTGTACTGCCCCCTTATATATTTATACATAGTTATTAAGTCCCCCCTAAGCCGTCTTTTTTCCAAACTAAATAACCCCAATTCTGATAATCTTTCTGGGTACTGTAGTCCTCCCATTCCCCTTATTACTCTGGTTGCCCGTCTTTGAACCCTCTCCAGCTCCACTATATCTTTCTTGTACACTGGTGCCCAGTACTGTACACAGTATTCCATGTGTGGTCTGACTAGTGACTTGTACAGGGGTAGAATTATTTCCTTGTCGTGGGCATCTATGCCCCTTTTGATGCACCCCATGATTTTATTTGCCTTAGCAGCAGCTGCCTGACACTGGTCGCTACAGGTAAATTTACTGTTAACTAAAACTCCTAAGTCCTTTTCCATGTCAGTCGTCCCCAGTGTTTTCCCATTTAATACATATTCCCAGCCTGGATTTTTCTTCCCCAGGTGCATAACCTTACATTTATCTGTGTTGAACCTCATCTGCCACATCCCAGCCCAAGCCTCCAACCTATGCAGATCCATTTGTAATCGTGCGCTGTCCTCTATTGGTTAAGACCTTGTACCTGTTGGCTTGTCCGGTATCATAGGTTGTTTCTGGTTGATCATGGCCATCATTCCAAAGAGGGCCAAGGGGTGGCAGACTCCTGGTGGCCAGCTAGGACACTTTTCCTCTCATGTCTTCAGGCTACATTACTCCTAGTAGATTACTGGAGGCTTAGGAAAAGGTTTGAGCATTCGCTATCATACAGAACAACCACCTCATTTGGCTGCCAGTCATTCTTTCCATATTGAATTTTAATAATGAATTAAATTGAAAAGTATTGTGTGTATGTTAGTTAGTATGTATGTTTTAGCCTTTCCTATTATTAAAGCCTTCCTTACCCTGCATGCCACAACAGTTGGGTTGGCTTTTGTCCTCTAAACACAATGACGATTCTTGCATTGACTACCAAGCGTGATGACGATTGAATGGAGCAAATGAAACATGCACTAGAGAAGCTAAAACATAACAAAAGGTTTGTTACATTCATTGGTCTTAATGAGGATACAAACAATATAATTAAAACCTACCAATCACAAGTTAATGGACAGGTGAACCGGGTGGCCTATATAAATGATAATCATAAACCAAACATGGACTAATTCCGATAAGAATGTTGGCCTTGTGCTCATCATAGAAACATGGAACGTGCTGGCAGATAAGAACCATTCGGTCCTATTTCTGAATACTTTCATTAGTCTGTGGGCTTCTATCTAGGATAGCTTAATGCCCATCCCATGCATGCTGAAAACCCCTTCACTGTATTAACATCTACCACTTCTGCCAGAAGGTCTTTATTCCAAGCTATAAGGTACAGGTTAATAAATATAACTCTGTAATATTTGAGCGGCGGTCTTAACCTTTACAGATGGCTGTGTGATTCTCTTATCTCAATAATGCGGCGCTATAATGGGATATAAGGACCTGATCCATCAATCCTATGCTTGGAATCCCCAACGTACCCTCCCAAGAACATGAAAAATAACCTGCGTGGAAATAAAGCGCACCCAAATATACCTGAATTTCCATCCAATAGTGGTCCTTGTGTGTTTTGCTTTTTTTTTTTTACAAATCTTCCCTTGATTAAAACATATTTGCCGTCAAACTAAAAATATAGTATTCATTTTTGAGCGTTGCATCCTATGGGAGCTTAAGAGAAAAGAAAAAAATTAAATTGTACTTTTAAAATAAAGTTGAAAAAAAGTCAATCAACAATAAAAAATCTATTAAAAAATAAATAAAAATAAAATAATAATAATAAAAAAATTAAAAAAAATGAAAAAATATTTATAAATACTAAAAATGGTTTCCAGTGTAGAAATCAGTGTATTTTGGTATTTGCAAGCTTTCCGAACATTTAAAGTTTATGTAGAAGCATTTTAATATCCCGCGCAATAGATAAAGCAGTTCTGTTTTGACGGCGGTTGGAATAAAGTTAGTCAACAAACAGTATCCGTACGTTAATATCTTATGTTTTCCTCATCAAAGCGATTATTGATTGGCTTAAAGAAAATCTGGTGACGACCATATGGGGATCTCTCTTATCCGATTGGATTAGCTTTTAAATCCAACTATCCTTTATCTGGAGTACTTTAGAAACAATACTTTAACAAGGAGATGAGTGCCCGGGCAGAGTTATTAGCCTTGAAAATGTGTCTGTTATTCTCTGTTGCTGAGGGATAATGGAAAATTCCCTGCTTAGCCAAACAGCATCTCTTAAAGCGTGCGCTACATAAATAAATATATTTACCACATGACTTTTATTCCCAAAAAACCCTCAAATTATGTTATTTATTTTTTTTAATTGTATTTTTGAAAGTTTTAAATATTTAGATATTCCACAATGTGAGAGTGGCACTTTAAAATGATGTACCGGTATATATATATATATATATATATATATATATATATATATATATATATAAAATCATAATGCAAACATATAACATATAAATAGTGTTTATTGTTAAGACAAAGAGAAAAGTTTTTAGTAGTTTCTACTTACGTTACCATCTGTTCTAGATGGAGATGTGTTTGTAGAACGATGTGGGTGACTTTCAGATGTGAGAAAAACAGGCTGGGATTACTAATCCCTATTACCGGGAGCAGATGCTGATTGTCCTATTAATCAAAGCAAATCATTAGACATTTAATTACACTTTGAAGCTGTAACCGGCGGTTTAATTGCTTCGTATATTTGAACGGTTGCTAAAACTGTTGCTGGGCAGGACCCCAACAAAAACAAAGCAAAGAGGATGTAGGGGGTCCTATGATAAAAACGCTGCTTCTGCTTTTAATTTTTACTTTTTACTGAGTGAAGAATGAAACATTCCTGTGCGACAAAGGGGCAACCGCATCGTGGGGTATTTAAACCAATTTCTAAAAGTATTACATAATGCTTTGGTGCATTAACCCTATCATGTGACCCCAAAACCTCACCTTGAGTTTTCCTTGGAATTTATACGGACCCTGGAAATAGAAATACTTCACAACAGAAACATCGCATCTGACGCCAGATAAGATCCGTTTGGGCCGGTTAGTTGGACAAAGCATTAAACAAACACATGAAACATCCTCTGCTCCAAAACTCACCCGAAGTGATGCAAGAGTGGCGAGAAGAGACCCGACATTCAAACATTCCATTCAAGACAAGATTGTCATCCATTCTTTACAAATGCTTTCCAAGTGTCATGACACAGTATGTCTATCCAAGAAAACATCTTGAGGAAACACAGCGTACCTTTGTTTTTTCTTTTTTTATACATATCTATAAATGAATACATAAATAGGGAATGGGGAGGGAAAATTTGGCTAAGAGGGTTCCTGGGTGTAAAGTGCTATTGATGAGGTATGGATTCCAAGTATTATAAAACGTCACGTCCGTCGAGGGACTAAGATTAATAATCCAGGTTTGAGGAGCAGACATGCTCCATATGTATTCGTTTTGGGAGTACAGCGGGCAGTCAGAAAACAAATAGATTCCTTGTAAGGATTAGGAGGCAGAGAGCGAAGAGGACAAACCACTTAACAAAGATGATCGTTTCCAGCCACTTGTCTTGGATGCAAACATCTGGAAGAACCTCGCACTAATATCCTCAAGAGGAGACGAGCTGCCATTCCAGTTACCATTATAGAAATATTTCCCATCCCGAATACATAGATATATATAGATATATATATATATATATATATATACTTTATATACTTTATATACTCTGGATACTTTGAAGAATAGTTTGGCTCCCGAACCTGAGAAAGGTTAGTAAAAAAAAAAAAAAAAAAGAATAAATGTATTGTACCATGTTAGATAAAATAGTGAGGAAGTTTAGATTTACACTGAAGCAAAAGTACTTTTTCATTCAAGAATGAACATTTGTGAGATGCGAATCGGTGCGCTTCCTATTAAGATAACACGTTTAGAGAAAACTGTGCTGCTTAGGAATCGCGCCGGTCTTTTACGAACGACTATTCGTTTTTTAAAAGGTAACACGCGCTGTAACCGCGGGAATTCGGCTATGATGGCATCGCTCATTAACTGTCAGTACTCATACGGCGTTATCAGCAAATACTGTAAGCTATTTTGAAGCCCTGGATGTATCTGCCATGCTACCAGCGATCTCTTGTCAAGATCATCACGGCAGCTGACAAGCTAGGTAACAAATGACCGACAGAGAACACATGTACGGTGCTAGATCACAGCGTGCCAATACTAATCCCCCCTTTAAAGTGTTCACATTGCAAGGTGTTTCCATTTCAAGTACAGAAAGTTTTGCAAAACCTGATATAATTCACTCAATTTGCCTTTGTGGTTATTGCCGACTTCGAATTGTATGTTACTGTTGGACATATTTTAATAAAAAAGTAAGATTCTAAAATATCATAACTGGGGACTGAACTTGTTTTAATTTGAGTCATACAATGGCCCCAAATGTGTCTCTGGTTATATAGGCCATTGAAAAATGGAGGCTTTACGGCCATAAGTTTCCGTAAAGGTTTGATGAGACGGACTAACTGCTCTTTAAAATCAATTTGCACAATAACACTGTTTGTATGAAATATACAAGAGGTAACTGCAGCCCTTATGTGGCCCTAGATAAGTACTTGGAACTTTACAGCGTGATTTTTTTTACCAACATAAGCCTCATGTTAACTAACACCCATCACTGCGCTTTTACGTACCACCGGGTCACAGAGTAGCAGAGTACGGGGCCGCGTGAGTCTCCCACAACTATTATTAAACTTATTGAGACGTGGATTCATGAATGTGCTCATTTTTTTTTTTCGTATGAGGGTTGACTTTATTCCTCATGAAAAGAGGAGGGTGAATTACACATCTGGTACGTCCTCACAACAGCAAATTTACTAACCGGTGGGAACGGCGGGCAGACGTCAAAGTTATGAGCTTCATTTCTCGCGACGTGCCACCTGTCGAGACATTGAAACCAACTCGTAAATGCAAAGGGACATCTCTTTCTAAACGAGTCGGATTTTCTGAGAAAATCCTACATCGCGGTCCAACACCCACGGCATTACCTCTGACCCGTTTGCTGATCCTGTCTAAACACAGGTATGGCCGCGCTGGCCGGCACATAGAAGCTAATCTGGTGAATGAAGACGTGACTCTTCCTATTGCCGCAAGGAGACCAAAATCACCTGTTCGTACTCATTAGTGTCTATGAGGTCTTAATGACCTACTCAGTAGCAGTAAATGAAAAAAACTAATCCTTATTTTATTCATTGGCCGAAGAGGATTAACCGACTCGTACTACACATGCAATCAACCATGCAGTGGGGAGATTACAATTTCTAATAGGGTAACTCCCCACATTTCAATCTGTTACAGTAAGTAGCATTTACAATGTATTTGCTTGGAATGCGTAAGCGCATTAAAATATTAGTATTTTTTTTTTTTACTGCTGCTTGTGTTGTTCTGGGGTCTTTGTTTTGCAAGCTCTAGACATCTTTGTAAACATCTCCCCTCTGTGTATCTGTGTGTGATACAAGTTTGTGATCCTTTGGGTTTTTTCTTCTAGAGCCTCATCTAATATTTAATTTTTTTGAAATCAATACATTAGAAACTGGTAAATAACAATAATAACTATATACATACACATACATTTAAGAAGCTTTTTATGTATATAAGGAACTTTCAGGACATTCAATTAAGGCTTTATATTATTGTTATTATATCTATCATATTCCATAGCTCTGAGGGTCTGACATCTCAGCAAATGAAGGTGAGATCCTCACCAAGACCAACATATCAGTCCAATAGTCCTAAGAATTAAATACGAGTGCCGCTTGCATCTTCAGCAGCTGGGAACACCGGGGTAAATCTAGCTTAATAAGCAAGCAAACAAATGAACAAGAGCCTACATTTGAGAAACAACATTTGGCCAACCCATGTTGAGAAAGAAATAGAGAACGCTGTCTATGGTTCGTGCCGGTCTGCTCCAAACTAGAGTCTTTACGGGAGAAATAATGGCAGACTAGATGGGCAAATGGTTCTTAGAAGAGTTTGAAAAGTGCTGGAGCTGCACGTGAGATAGGAGACCATTGAGTGATGTAAGGTCTCAGAGATTCCTTCTACTTTTACTCGTGCCTCTTTGGGCCTCCCAACCTTAGTTAGGATCTCAATGAATATAGTTTAGTGCAGGGGTTGGATGAAGGCGATGAAGGTCATCAAATACGTTTTAGGTCTGTTCTTTAAACGGAAAGAAGAATAGTTAACCCTCCTGTTCTCATATATATATATATATATATATATAGATATATATATCTCGTATCAATACGTTTTACAAAAATTAGGCTGAAACACACAAAAATGGAGTTGTTGAATAAAAATATGAACATAATAAATAGTCAATGTCAACACAATAAAGGAAAGGCTGACAGTGCTACTGAAATAAAGACAAACTGTAACCCAAAAAAACAATATTTAAAAATAGGCTGCTTCACAAGTGAGTGTAACAACATTCTTATTACACTTATACGAAAAGAGCAAAAACAAGAAAAAAAATAGTCAATGGACCTTAAAACTACAACATAAAACATAATGCAAACATTTCAACATCAAAGACTTTGACAGAGGTTACAAGGAATTGGAAGGTCAGTTCTTATATCTCTGATATTTGGGTCACTTGGGTCATGCTCGACTCTGCTAGTGCTCCAAATACTGTTCTTGGGCTACCTTAAAACAACATTATCACCAAGAAGTGATGCCATACCCATGAAGTTGCTGGTCGTGCCGTATCGCAGTCACCCACACAGCTGTGATTACATACTTAGGAATCTTATAAATATTTCACTTTGGTTTTTAACAAATATTTCTTTGTGCAATCGCCATAGATAGACCCTCTGCGGAACAAACTAACTAAAAGAATGTAAACTTGGTGCTCTGGGAATGTTCAGATTTTTGGGATGACCTTTGGTCCTGTCCAAAAGGAAAAATAAAGCCAAACTCATCTTTCTCTTCACCGAAAGACTGTGTGGCCTTTGATGGAAAAGTAAATGCAAATTCATCATCTCCTTCCATCTTCCCAAATATACTTTCTAGAGAAAAAGACAACACAACGACGTATTACAACCAGAAAAAAGATTTAAAACAGCAAATAACGCTTTCCATAATGACTTGATTATTTTACTTAAAAGCAGACCAGAATGGAACAAAATCTTTCAGGACTATCAAAGCTGGAAAACAGATTTTATTCTGAAGGAAAAAATACAAACAAGTAACTTTTTAAAAATCTAGAAATCATACGAGTGCATGTATTTATTTATTTGTTTGCTGCAGTATTTTTTAATTACTGGATGATAAATTAGAATAAATGTCAGATTTGCTTATTGGTGTCTACACCGGTAACACTGGGATATTTTAAGATGCAATTCATTGTTTGAAATTTTAATAAAACACGAACTCTTGAGTACTTTCTTATACTGACCAATATCTTTTGGAGACGATGTTGTGCTTGTATTGACGTCGGAAAACCGTCCGTCCTAAGAATAATCGTAAATGTTATTTTACAAAGTGCTAGCGTATAAATGTACGTGCGGGCAATTATCTCTCAGTGAAACATATTATGGCACACGCATATGGAGGTTCATTAAGCCTGCTCAGTGATGACAAGCTACAGAAAGCTCCTAACCCGCATTAATGCTTTATCCATAAATATAATGGCATGTACATGAAAGCAATGATTAAAAGCACGTGTTTTGCATTAACGACACATTGTTGAAACATGAAGCTGCGTTATTATGACCTTCAGGGCAACTGCATTTAGTTATCTCCCCCTTGGCATATGCACCGTCAAAAATAGATATCCACACAAAATGCCAAGCAGGAGATAAGACGGTTATGTTTATTACATCTTTATGGATTTTTGGTCATAGATTTTAACGCGCTGATTGGCTGGACATCCAACCAAGAAGCCAATCGGAATTAAGCATCGATGTCTTGATCTCTATTCTTCTGATACACCTTTCTTCTCGCAGCAGCAAATGTGGAGCAGCAGATCATATAACATTCATTAGCTTACTTGAAGCATGATATTCCCTCTAAATATGTACAATTTGAACTATACAATTTAAAAAATCAGAGCTGAGAAAAAAAGGCTGCAAAACAAGTTAACAAGATAACTTATATAGCCGTATACATTCAGCCCTGACAGACAGATATTCAGATGTGCTCCAGCCCTTGTTCTCTGTAGTGGCCATGATGTTTATGATCCAAGTCATTTATTTGTATTAGGCTAGGTTTCCACTTGTTTTTTTTTTTGCAAAAACGCCCATAATAACACCAATTCAGCAACACGGCGTTTTTTTTGTGAAAAAACGCTGCAGCCAGATGTTAGCTGTTCTTCAATAGGAAATCGCACAATGCCATATCCACTCGGCGTTTTTTTGTCCTCTTTGGCGTTTTTCTGCTTTTTGGGCTCTGTGGCAGTTTTTCAGAATCGCAGCATGCTGACGCTCTGGCGTTTTTTGCAAGGAAATCTTGGCATTTTTCTCCAATAGAAGTCTATGGGAGAGAAAAAACGCCATGAAAAAGCCATGTGGGTTTTGCCTTGGCGTTTTTTATGGCGTTTTTTTTTCCACAGTTACAAAAAAGGGGCAGGACCCAGGAAGAGGAAGAGCCGCCATTTTCCCAGTACTGCGGTAAAACTTTTATCTGCTTGTACACTGTGTGCTGTCTCTGTGTAATTTATTAGCAGCATGGCACCCGGAATGGTCTTTAATGTGTCCAAGCTTATTCAACTAGTGAGTATCCCTTGCATTTGCTCCATCATTTGGGGCCAATCTTCCTCGAGGAGCAGACATTCGGAATAAAGCATGCCTTACAAACCACAGAAAAGAGACAAAAGAGTCCGCCGGGGCGTAGAACTCTACCAAGGAAATGACATCAGGAGGGGGCAGATACTCGCCATTTATCCTAATCCCAAAATTCTAACTTGTAGAGGCTGGCAAAACTGCCTAGGGTCAAAAAAGCAATTTCCACAGATGCCGTTTTTCATCAAAAAAATAACGCAGGAAAAATACCCAAGTGGAAACCTAGCCTTAGAAAGGACCCTTCTAATTCATATTCATAAGCAACACATACCTGTTCAGGCAAATTAGTTGACTGAAACTGAAATGATTCAAATAAACTGAGTCGTGGTGTTTTTGGTGTTGAGGTCATAAAAAAACGGAATGGAAGTGGATTTTCACTCTTTTCCACTGTGCTTTGAGCCCTGGAAATAAAGCACAAAATGATATGATGGTTACAGCTCAAAAGAAATGTACAAATTGGAGAGATCGGGGTATTCCTATTGCGGCAAGTTGTGGATACAACCATGAAAACCTTGGTTACGATTATGTTTGGAGAGTTCATGGAATGAAGTTTCCTTTACAAGACCAGAATACATTTATACAGGTATCAGAAATCTTTGGTCCAGTATCAACTTTGGTTCCAGGCCCCTACACCATCATGGCCCATCGCGTTAATCCCTGAAGGTTCCTTGCATGTTAAAAAAACACAATCTTTACTGAATTTTTACTCTGACTGATAAAAAGTCAATGTCTTAAGTTGTTTAGAAAGTAGACGTATTCATTGAAACATACAATGCAGCGGTCGATGTCTTGGAATCCTGTGGTCGCTTTGTGGTATTAAGCTCAGGAACTCTAACGAGTGTACTTGCTGCAGTAGAAGGATCCTGCGATACTGTAAATGAAGCTGGCATTCGCTGTAATGGATTGCTTCCAGAGGATGCTTTCTCTTGTTCCATTCCTTCATAACTACTTGGAATATCCTTTAAATATAGAAATCACATGTTTTTCTGATATTATATGTGTTGCAGGGTTACAGCAGTTGCAAGAACAAAAGGAACAGAAGGCCTCGGGAAAAAACAGGGACCGTGTGACACAGAATCAGAAATGCAAATACATAATGAATGCGATGCAAAATAATTAGCAACACATAACTGTGTGAACACACAGAATCTAAAGATAATAATAAGTAGGTGGTCACGTCACATTTTAACACTATACTATTATTAATAAAATATACCATACCTGAGACACTATATAATTATTTATAAAATATACCATACCTGAGACAATATGTTATTATTAATAAAATATACCATACCTGAGACAATATATTATTATTTATAAAATATACCATACCTGAGACAATATATTATTATTAATAAAATATACCATACCTGAGACAATATATTATTATTAATAAAATATACCATACCTGAGACAATATATTATTATTTATAAAATATACCATACCTGAGACACTATATTATTATTAATAAAATATACCATACCTGAGACACTATATTATTATTTATAAAATATACCATACCTGAGACACTATATTATTATTAATAATATATACCATACCTGAGACACTATATTATGATTAACAAAATATACCATACCTGAGACACTATATTATTATTAATAAAATATACCATACCTGAGACACTATATTATTATTAATAAAATATACCATACCTGAGACACTATATAATTATTTATAAAATATACCATACCTGAGACACTATATTATTATTAATAAAATATACCATACCTGAGACAATATGTTATTATTAATAAAATATACCATACCTGAGACAATATATTATTATTTATAAAATATACCATACCTGAGACAATATATTATTATTAATAAAATATACCATACCTGAGACAATATATTATTATTAATAAAATATACCATACCTGAGACAATATATTATTATTTATAAAATATACCATACCTGAGACACTATATTATTATTAATAAAATATACCATACCTGAGACACTATATTATTATTTATAAAATATACCATACCTGAGACACTATATTATTATTAATAATATATACCATACCTGAGACACTATATTATGATTAACAAAATATACCATACCTGAGACACTATATTATTATTAATAAAATATACCATACCTGAGACACTATATTATTATTAATAAAATATACCATACCTGAGACACTATATAATTATTTATAAAATATACCATACCTGAGACACTATATTATTATTAATAAAATATACCATACCTGAGACAATATGTTATTATTAATAAAATATACCATACCTGAGACAATATATTATTATTTATAAAATATACCATACCTGAGACAATATATTATTATTAATAAAATATACCATACCTGAGACAATATATTATTATTAATAAAATATACCATACCTGAGACAATATATTATTATTAATAAAATATACCATACCTGAGACAATATATTATTATTAATAAAATATACCATACCTGAGACAATATATTATTATTTATAAAATATACCATACCTGAGAGCCGCTGGCCAAATCTTTTGATTTGCTTGGAGCTTCCTCAGCATTATCTGTATTGAGCTCTGCTAAAGAACGTTAATATAATTTATCACAACATACAATTGCAAAGTATAAAAGCATTACAATGACATTTAATTTGCCTACAATATGTACCTTTATCCGTAGGTTTTGCATGCGCTTGTGTAAGAACCAGCCTGCAACAAATATGTATGTATGAATGTACACATATACATATATTAACAAGAGACCAGAAGTGTGTGTTTAAAGACAAATACCTTACTTGCGCTTGATTGCGCAGACGAGTTGTAGAGTGAATGTGTGCTCTGCCTTCATCACTGGTTAAACTGAGTGACTGCTAAGACAAAAGTTTTGTTTTTTTCTAAATAAAAGCAGTAAATCAAAGTTTATGGTTTTTTTAGGTATGTTTCTATCCTACTGCCCTCCCTTACAAAAGCTGCCTGAACCAATCAACAACAATCCGCAAAAAGGGGAATGATGACACGATGTGCAGGAATCATCATGCAGATCGTGAACACAGGAAGTTAAAATAGCTGTTCCCATATTATATATACACAATTTAATTTTAATATAAATATAATGCTTATTTTAATATGAAAACACCATTAGATACACTTATTTAACTGCAAAATGTAGGATTTGGAAAAGTGACAGATTATAGTTAAGATGGCAAATGTCGATTGTAAAACATGGGCATCAGCCATGTTACCAGTTGGAGAAACAGCCACCACCAACGTCCTCTTAGAAGAAAAGAGTCATGGGCCATTGGCATGAACCACATAAACAGATTGTACTTTAGAAGGCAGGAGTCAAGTAGCATTTTGGACTGAATCTAGAATCCAAACATGTACAAAATGTTAACTTGTTACACAGAGAGCCAAGAGAGAAACACAAATTATCTTACAGACACAACCAAATGTTGTTCCTTTTGTCTAGAAGATGGCAGTTTGAGGAACCAATGCACCACATTTCAGGCCACAAACCTAACTTCCCATTTTCTGAGCATCTTGGTGAGCTCCAAAAGCTCTTTAGAAACACCAAACCAGAGGCGATTATAAATAAGTATACACGTTTCCTTCACTAAATACAATTTTGTACAGAGAAGAAAGGTGACGAGACATAAGGTCCTCATGCCTAATGTACAAATAAAATGATATCCAATGTGGGTGATAATAATAATAATAAACCTCTTTGTCTTTTTGAAGACTTTCATGCTGAAGAGGCATAATGTTGCTGGGCGTGCTTTCTTCTGTATGCTTTTCTTTCTCTTTTTTTCCTGCAAGATATTACGGATTGCTTGTAAGCAGTCAATACCACAGTACTGTATAAAAATAAAAAGTAAAAATATTTACTTTTCAGTAACCTCAAATTAGTAAACACAGTGGATATTGTTAGAGACGTGTGGGCATGACTCCTAGCCTTGCCTAGCTGGAGAAAAGTGGAAGAATGTGGGCTAAACCTGCTCAAACTTATCAATCACTATAGCATTTTGGTCCCTGGATGTGTCCGTAAGAGAACTTTCCTTAAACAGTCCAGCTCGGCTTAAGCAGGGCTTTATACACTGGTTTAGTTGTCATAGCCCTTGCTTTGAATTAAATCCACGGCCTGGACTTAGGGTCTGGCTCAGCTCATGACACTAGCCGTGGATTTAATTCAAAGCAAGGGCTATGACAACTAAACCAGTGTATCTTATAAATATCTATTTTGAAAACAACTAGGCACTAAATTTCTCCACATCAGAGCAATAACTGCGTGGGGTCATTTATACACGTGCACGCATGTCCACAGTTAATGCACACATACTGACTGTTCATTAAATCATTAAGGCCCTATTAAGGACCTGCTCCGTCACCATGGCAACCTCATAGATTGGCATTTCTGACCATTTGCTAATTTATCTTTGGGTATGTAGAGTAGGTTTCAGCTCTGAAAGCTAAATGAAATGTTTGTGCATGCTGTGCCTTTTTTCAGGAGCACTTTTTCCGGAATGCCATGCTTACACAGAAAGTTATTACAACGAAATGTTGGCAATAGTGATTTCAGCCGAAATGCGCCACACAATACCATACAGCTTTAGGGCCCTTTTTAATAAAATATAAATACGATGCAGGGTGCCAAACAAGCAATTCATTCCTGCTGATTTAGACCCTATGGCTTTGGCCCTATAGAGCCTGGATTTTGTAATCATCAGTTTGCAGCTGACTTCCATGGAAGGTCTCTGGATTAATTACACTAATACAGAAAAATATCAAAGACTCTTGTAGTCTTGATGTCTATAGTAAAGGTTAATGACATTATCATTTACATATATATATGATTTCTGAAGGTTATGATTTTGAAAAGAATAGAAAATTATTATTTTTTGACAGTAAAGACTGTAAAGATGTCGGGATCACTGATCCCAATAAATACTATCTTGACATATTATTGTGATGCTTGTTGAATGATCTAGCATAGTGGGCTTACTAGGTGATAATAACTGTGTACACGTTGTGAAAAAGGATAAATCTATTGCTTGGAGTCTGAAAAGGTATTTTGTGTCCTTTAGTTGGAAAGAGTAACTATGATGGTAAACTGTAGTGAGATAAAAAAAAATGTCATTACAAACCCAAGAATAAAGGGCACTGGTACATTGATACCTTTCATGTGTTGCCTCCATCTCTGATCTAGGGAGGGGACTATAAAGAGCCGTGGCTTTTGTTTCTCATCTGATGTTTTAAAATCTGCTTCTTTATCAGGTATTCTGTGTAGAAAAGGGTATAAGAAACAGCATTGTTACATATTTTATTATATAATAGGCAACAAACATTTAAATTGTGCAAGATTGTTATTAGGAAACATTTAAATCTTGTAAAACTATACACCGAGGCACAAGAATTTGGCATTTTGACGATACCCTCAAAGTTACAATAAAGCCCCAAAAGGGTGGTGAGGAAAGAGCGGAAAGGATGGAGGGATTTAAAAAGGATCATAACATGGCACGAGCAGGACTTGCCTAGGGAAGGGTGGCAGTGAAAATAAGCCTGTGGTGGAAGGGCAAAGACATTTCACAGGAGTTTATCCAACTAATGAGCCACACAGGCTCACACTAGGTACTTGAGTACTAGAGAAGTAGTAAATTATGAAGAAGGAAATTTTCTTCCTAATAACTTCTGGATTTAAGCCAGGCAATGATTAAATAAAATAAACTCAAATACCTGTCTCTATATGTACACATATACACCATGTCATACAACAAAGTTAGCTAGATAAATATAACTATCAGAACAAATAGCCTCCACGAAATATCATCCATGAGATAGATTGACAACATCGTAATGCTTTTTATATCATTGTATCTTAAATAGCATTTGTATCCAAGAGAGACACGACTATCTCTCCAGATAACCTTCAAATATTTCCAACTTTACCTTTCTTTGGATTCCGCTGCTATCTTTTCACTCCCAGTCTTATTCTGTTCTTCTGAAATATGCTGATGCTGCTCAATGACAACAGCCCATCATAAATATCATGAGATGTAGTTAGGGATATAAATATACAATACTTACAAGTTCAAAAGGCGACAAAGTATAATAGCATTTTTATTATTGTCATTTTAAAAACTTCTTTTTAACTACTATATAAGTAAATATAAAACTTTTTTATATTTTAAGTTGTATCTGCTTTGCTTTACTCTAACGTGAAAGACATTTGATCGGGGGCGTAAAAATCACAATTTTTTTTATCTATACAATACTACCTGCTTAATATACTTGAGCTTCTGTTCCAGTTGTGCGGACTCAGCAATCATGTTGGAAGTTGCCTGGGAAATCACTGCAGTTTCCTTGAGTATTTCATTTGTATTTTTCCGAAATGTTGCACTAATAGCGGACATTAAGGCAAATTACAGGCACAATGAAACAAACATAACACTGCTTCCACCGAACGGGGAATCAAAAGGGGTTGGCTGTTGTTATTTTCAATTATCATACTGATAATTTTAAGTGAATTGAGGCGTGAGGCTGAAAATTTGGCAAACTGTACTTGGGTGCATATCATCTGAACGTATGTTTCAGACTAAAATGTATCATTATCATTCATTAAATTACCTTGTTTCCTCCATTAAGGATACAGTCGTATAGCCCATTCATTGATAGACTGAAATGGTGCAGGGACTAGATTAAAAAAAATATTTTAATATATATATAGAATTTTTGATCAATTTATAATTTTCCATTATTAACAATGAGAACACTTTAACCTGTAGCACCCAGAATTCGTTCCTCCTCTTTCTTCCGTTGCTCAACATACTGATGTATTCTGCTTCGAATTTCATCTACCTCTTGTTTATTCGTATAATATTCCTTTGCTAGTGGTGATTTCATGTATTGCTCTTGGTAACGAATAAATGTCTCTTTGGCTTGAGTTATCATATTCTGGTATATTTTTCTGTAAAAAAAATAATAAAAAAAACATGTTTTACGAAAACAGTGCTTTCTGGCTGCTATTTTAATTGGAAATGTAAGGATATATGAGTCAGCATAACTGTTAGTAATGCTAAGTATTTTTAAGGTATCAGGAAAACAAATGAACAGCTGATCATCAGCTTCTCCACTTGTTGGTTGGCATTAACATTTTCACTTCTCCACTCTTGTAACAATATACTAGAACAGTTGGGAAAAGGTTACTAATGCAAATGTTTCCGAAATGTTTCAAAGTTGTTTAATACGTTCCTTAACCGCTTAGGGACCAGGCTGTTTTTTACTTTTTGTACCCTTTGTGACCGAGGCTGTTTGAACACTTTTGCGTTGCTCGTGTTTAGCAGTAATTCCCATTTAGTGTACCCACACAACTTATATATTGTTTTTTTGATCTTATCATCTAATTTCCTATAAAAACACACTTTTTCTCACTTTTATTATTGTAAATCGCTTTCTAAGCTTATTTAATGCCATGACGTGTCTGGCATGTCATTGGTCATTAATGGGTTAACAGACATCACTTATACAACAAGTTATTGACTGGTTTATATAAAAAATTAGTCATTTTTTCATGGATCTTCTCTGCTATGTCTATGGGGGTTATATAGATTTTCAAGCCCCCAAACACATCCGAATTTCACTTAGTGATGGACGGCTAACCTCGGTCAACGTGCGCTATTTTAGGGCCAGTGGACTGGTGAAGGTTGGCACACAAAAAATGGGAGCTGAATCACAGGAAGCTAATGAAGTCTCTGTAAATGTACCCCGCTGCCACATGTCACCGGTAAGGCACATTGACCCAGCTGCACTGAGAGGCTATATAATAGTCGTTCCTCGCATTACATGCTGGTGCACAAAGCAATCCCTGACCAGACATGAACAAACTGTTTTGCTCGTAATTCTAATTGATTTTACTGTTTTGAGTATTTGGTTTGTGAAACTGGAAGTTCATTGTGGAATGCATTTAAACTGTTGTGGCAAGTCCTCTTACACAGCTTCTGTAGTTTTACATATGTTTCAATACTGTATATATAAATAAAGATATGTATATTTATTATTTTCCACCGATGTATTATGGACATCAGTGAAAAAAAATGCAATAGAATAAAGATTTATATTTTTATATATTGTACAGTTATTTTCTGGATCAATGACTATTTCGCAAAAGTTGATTGCAAATGTTAAGAATTCAATAATGTTGTAGCACACTCAAAGAAAAAAAATTAAATTTTCCATAATAAATCCCGCTTCTCTTTGGATTCAATTTCCCTTTTCACTTGAAGAGATATGTACCATACTGAAGAGTCCTTTAAGTGGGTTATTGCAATTCCTCTCCCACAATCAACCTCCTGAGACTCACTAAGGCCCACGCCAAAAAAGCAACTTTTGAAATGGTTTAGTATTTTATGTTATGGAGTATATGTTTGAAACTGATAAGAACAAATTGAAACATACTATGTTCAATATTTTTAGAAGGATCAGTGCACTTGTCTTCTTCAATGATTGATTTACTTACGGGTGCGCTGTTCTCCCCGCCGCATGTATATCGAAGGGCAGACATTCTTAAGAAAACCGCCACATTCCTTAATGGCCAAATGGAGTGTTCATGGGCACCTGGAAAGGTGGTTGTGTACCACAAAATATCTGTCCTTCAATACACATGTTGAAGGGACACTGGTTCACCTTTCTTAACAGTGACAACCTGGTGTATTGCTTGATGTCTGAATGCTTATAGCCAGTTAAGGAAAAAAAGAGTGACCCCTCCATTAGCAAGTACTTACTGTGTACTTACTATTTACTTACATATTGAGCTAGTTGCCTTAATAAAATGGATTGTTAATTTCAGTTTCTACCCAAAATATTTCAAAGTGTTTATATTTCAAAATCATGCATATATAGAACCACTAAGTATCCAAATCCTGATTACTATGGGGTCAAATAACATGCTTTCATTACGTTTGGATAGAACAGCTAAGATACATTGTCTTCCTACCTGTACTCAACCCAGGTCACAACCCCTTCACAAAAGCACCATGCAATTCAAATGCATGCATAAAAATCAATGCATCTACGTGGTGCATATTAAATCCCCATTTACTTACTATATCATTACATCATTTTGCGATACAGGTACCCGTTGGGCTTCTTAAAACTGTCTTAATTTGTTAATGGCATCTGGTCGAAAAGTTGTTCAGTGGGTTTGGTACGACTAGGGGGTTAAGAAACCCCGGATTTAGCAAATACAAAGTGAACTGCATCGTGTATCTAAAATTAACCAAACACAGTATTTAACGTCAACATACTTTTCATCTTCACTTTTGTTAATTTCGCTGTCAAGCTGACTTTGTAGGAGTTCTTCGTGCTTGGCTAAAATTTCACATGTTGTTTTCCACCTAAGGTAATGAATAACAGAAACATGTAATTTTACCCACTGTACAAACCAATGCAATATTGAGTCATGAAATTCCAGTTTTTCAATTTTTTTTTTTCCAGTTTCAAAAAAGAATATCTGTTCCATTTTTTTAATTGAACTTGTAGTTATTATAAACAGTGAAACACATAAAGACAAACACACAAGGTGGTGTACTAACTGCAATTAAAGATTAGCTATGAGGTTATCAGACATGTCCATTTGTACTTTATGACTATATATATATATATATATATATATATATATACACATATATATATATGTATATATCTTACTCACTTATCACTCGTGTCTTTGCTGCTTTTACTGTATCTTTGCAAATTGGAGATGCTGTAATCGCAGCTTTTAATTTGTTCACGTAACAGAAGTATCTGCTGCTTTACATCCAGGGCTTTCGCAGCGTTGACTGCAAATTCACATCATGTGGTTCAAGTTGCGTATAAAGAGAAACAAAGTTACATGAAATAGATCTCTCTTCATATGGATTCAAACTCACAAACACACATATAAACATGTCTTAAAACAAATAACAGGTATAGAGGTACAAATTCAATCTCATGAAAAAATAAATAAATAAAATTCAAACAAAAATAAAATAGCTGGCTTCAAAGAGGAAATCGCTGACGGTTGGCCAAAATATTGCAATTGTGATACAAAATAAGAATAAGGACTTATTGTTAGAACGAGTGGCCATAGCCTAAAACTTTCAGAAGTTTAGGTGTAATGCATGGATGTTTTATTTTACTAACAGAGTGGTAGAAAAATGAAACAGCCACGTGGGATAGTAATACATACGTTGAGTTTGCTCGATGAGATCTTCCTTGGTTTTTGAATCTTGTTCCAGCTGTAAACCTGAAACGCAGACATTGATACATTCACACTTTTCGGCGGCGACAACCAAAGTGAGAACGGTGGAAATTTGCAGTAATCATTATTAACCGACCCAGTTGTATCACCAGTGTATTTAAATTGCCCGCCAGGTTCTCCTCTTCCATTTTGTTTGTATCTGCAAATCAAAAAAATATACTAAAATTAAATTTCAGCAAAAAACTTAGCATTTTAAAAAAAGAAAATGGGGAAGAAATAAGCTATAAGACTGAATTTAAAGCTCTGGTTATGGAACATTAACGCACAGTAATTGACAGCAGCGACTCAATCCAATAACTAAACTTCAGGTTTAAATATTTAAGCTTCTCTTCGCCTCCATTGGGGTCATGAAAAGTCTCCCACAGGAAGTCAAAGTAGTGATGACATCATACAAGTGAAGAAGGAAGGAAAGGTAAACGCATTCTCCACTGCATATCTTTATTCATAGCTGCCCTCCAAGGGCCATCATATTATGACCAGGCAAACAGCCAGTTATGTATAAAGACCAGTAAACTCCATTGGTTGCCATGGTGACTGCAGCACTGCCTTCTACAGTCACCATGGAAACTGCTCCACCAGTTTCATCACAGGGGTTTAGGGGGGGTGTTAAAATTAAAGCAGAAATGTACAGTATTAAGTCATTTGTTATCCCCCCCCCTTTTTGTGCATCTGTTTATTGTTGCCTAGGTTACAAGTATTGGCACTAATATACTTTGTTAAAGATATTTACATATATTTCTTAAAAAAGTAATTGATATTCTGTGTGTGCAACTTACCACAGCTAATGCATTCACAAAAAAAATAACCTTTTAGCTGCAAATTAACAAAAAAAAATTATTAAACAAACAGAATGATTAAAACATCGAACAAGGGGCAGCAAAGAAAAAAAAGGTGCAAATATTTCAGGAGCTTTTTTTCATTTTCAAAAAAATGGTTCTCTACACTATAGACCCCAATATATAATGTAATGACCAACTTGAGTTTCTCTGAGGTAAAAGCGCGGGAACTGCACTAGCTCCACGCAGTGATCATCACGTGACCCCAAGGCCTTTCCAATCGAGCAGGACAGGAAATGGGCGGAGTTACGTGCCTTCTCTCTGGCTGAACAGGAAGTGCTGCAAGCACGTGCTCTGGAAACAGTGTGTGGAAGCATTGTCTGGCGGTGGTGGTGAGATTATGGTGTCATAACTGCAGGAGATGTCACTTTTATTGATTTAAGGGAGAAGAGAATGCACTGAGTTTAAAATAATGAGTGACTTATTAGGTCATTGCAATCCAGTCATACAGTTCTTTTGGCTCCTGCTATAGAAACATAGGATATAGATGGCAGAGACATGACCCAGATGAGGGTAACTGCTCACCATCCTTTTAGAACCCCTATTGTAATTGGCATTGTACATTCCTGTACAGCCTGAAGGCTACATGCCCCTTGTATAGGATATATATATATATATATATGCATTTATATCATCTTAAAAGAAGAAGCCCCACTAAAGAAGAATTAAGATTAAATTACTTAGTGACTAACCCTAATCTGCTGTGAGTACTTTAGTAAGCATTCTTCTAAAGCATTCTTTCACTTAAGGGTTGAAACTGCAGCCCTGCTGCAGCAGTTGTCCGTGTCCTCCATGGTCCGATGATTCTTGACACAAATTACTGCATGACATCAGTAGGAGCGCTTTCCTTGGTCTGAATAAATCCCGGTCCGCAGTGTTCACAGAGCCAGCGCCTGATGGAAGGAGCAAATACATGCGTATGATAACTTGGAGTGTCCCTTTAATAAAATTCAACTGCCTTTTTAGTTAGTCGCCCTCAAATGACACACATTATACAAGGGGATAAAAAAAAAAAGCTGTCTGTATAGAAGACTTTCTAATTTTTTTCAGCAATGTAAATTACTCCATCTACTGGAGGATCTGTCAAAATGAACATTCACTGGTCAAATTGTAATAATCCTCAAAAATAAATATTTGTTATTTATACATGTGACACTTGTGGCACACGACGGGCAATCTGACATTTTTTTCTGCTTTCTTTTCCTCTTTTAGCCTACTGTTGAGAGGACGTGGTCGACAACTCTTTGGGCGCCCAGCGGAGGAGGAATCATGTCTGCTGTCTCTAACATTTCTGTTATCAAATTCCAAGTGTCGGAGGCTTCGAAGTGACGTAAGGAAAGGATGGTAGGTAAACCCAGCAGCCTCCCAGCAGACGCGGTACAGCGAGGGGATTTAAACATGCATGGGATAGGCAAACGGCTCCTGAATCTAAGACGAGACCAACAACTGATTAATGGGGCCGAATGGGGCCAGATCTGGCCAATTCTATGTTTCAGTAAGTATAAAGGGTGACAGGCTCTAGCTTATGATGTATGTTAGCTGCCAGTTAGTGGTAGGAAAATCAATGGGGGGCACTTTGCATTTGCTATTGGGGAACCACGAAAATTTAAAGGGACCACCTAGCTATTACATGCATTATAGTCCATGTGAGGGCTGGAGTGTCCCTTTAAATACATTATATAACACCCAACTGCAGTAGAACTCTCTGTGCAATGGTAGTTTGGACACCAACAGTAATAAAATATTTAAAATCCAGCCAATCAGGAAGAATCAAGCAGGTAAATGTAAGATCAATGGCTGCGGCGACTATAGAAATGTGTTATTTAAAACATCACTGACTCTACACCGATACCTAAAAAAAACTGTTCAGACGATATGAAAATAGCAAAAAGTGTTACAATGGAAACAGCGTCCTTTCAGCAGCCCGGGAGGTAAACTGCCTTTGGCTGGATGAGGTAGGAAGGCCGGGGAGAGGGATTAGTAAGAAATACTTGGGATTGCCGGAACTCCCAAGGTCTTATATAACCAACGCTAACAAAAGAGAGACGGGACACTGTAAAATCCTTTAAATACGCTGGCAATGGGGCCCGGACTGGGAGCACCGCCTGAATACTCTCCCCAACAAAACCCAGTGACTTATTTGAGAAGCCCTGGCAAACTTCCAGACATAGTTTCCATTAAACTAATATAAAGTTATCGGCCATCACAGCCCGGTGGATGTGATTATCACCCTGATGAAGACCCCATTTGTAGCCCAAAGGTTGGACCTATATTATTTAGCTAATTGCTATTTTATATAATACTTGTCATGTCCTGTTTACCCATTGTACAGCGCTGCGGAATATGATGGCGCTACATAAAACAATAAATAATAATGCTAATAAACAACGGCTACTTAGGTCCTCATTAGAATTTAGAATGCCTTGGCTGGTGTATTGGACTGACGTCTAACATCGGGGGGTTCTTCTTGCTTTAAAAAGCCCCTTTATCATATATTTTAATATGAAAGAGCACTGTGTAAGACGCAGGCCACGTATATGGTTTTTTTTAAACAGATTTCTTCAGAAGGCTTCTCCGATATCATTTTGCTCAAATAATCTTCATTAGCTACAATTTATATAATAAAAAAAACATTATCCTCATACAAAGAGTCCCAATTACTTCCCAAGCCATTGGTGGCATATTTTTATTCCAAGAAAGGAATATAGAATTTTACATATATGTCTTTTTTTTATTCCCTAACTGAAATTATTTTATTATTTAATTAATTTTTAATAAAAAAAAATAATAATAATAAAAAACATTGAAACCATGTTGTTTTTAAACAGATCTTTACTTTTCATTTTTTGTTTATATATAAATATTTATTTATTAATGTATCTGATCTGTGAGCACAGCTACGATTTGTGGATTTCTCACTCTATACCTTGCAATTTTTATTTGTAAAAAAGAGTCAGAAATTAATTATACTCTGATAGTATTTTTTATATATTTTTTAATATTTTTTCCCCCCTATTATTTTTTTGTTTTTTAGCGTAAGCACACAGATCTGCGAATGTTTGGTTGCTGTCGCCGCATATTTTTCCATCGCATAGCGGACTACACACGTCTCGGGACACAAGCATGTATTGTAAACGGCGTTGAGAACACGGAGTTTGAATTAAAAACTCTCTCGTGCTCCGTCCCTGGGCATTTAAAAGGCTCGCGCGGGTGTTTCACACCGTCTTGAGTGGTTCGCTAGTACACATTCTTTGAACAATGTCTACAGTGGAGGTAAAGATTGTAAATTCAACACCCATCTCCGCATATCGTATTTCTTGGCGCTCAGCGAACTAATCCAAACAAATTACAGTTTTACTTAACTTTCAATGCGACGCCTTGTTTTTTTTTTTTTTGTCTTTGTATTGTATTGTAACTCAATTGTGCCGGCTGCCAAATCATAGCGTTTAATTATCTGACTAGATTGACCTCAAATCTGATACGTTACTTACAAATCCAGCGGTATTTTCCTCCGCACCCATTACCTGTGTGTTGACACTTCCATTAGCGCACACTATTAAAACGTATTTATTATTCTTTACGAAAAAGCGCTTTTAATGACATGGTTCTGGGCACAAAGAACGAAGGTTCTGTTTTGGAATTTTAAAAGCAGCGAAGACTTTCTTATTTCCGTGACGCGATCGGAAATATTCAGGTTTTCGCTTTAAAAGCATTTTGCGTGCGATACCGGGGGCATGCATTAAACCATTTAACGGCATTGAGTTAGCTGGTGAGAGAGGGACTCCATTGGAATTCAGACAAATATGTCAGGGTTGTTTTCAAAGAGGCAAAAGATGTCATCGGTTTAAAAGCACAGAAGATCCATCTGAAGATACAACCTGATAACGATCAAGGCTCTGGAGTTATGTTTCACGTTCAATGTCTTGGAATGGATTTTAGAATGAGACGTGAATATCATCACTTGACCCATCGCGTCCTTACTCCGTACTGAGAATTCGTACCTTGGCCTAAGGCTATCCGGAACATAAAACAAGACCAAGGTCTACGTACGTTCTGGGATCTTGCAGTATCTAGAACAATGGGCCAAGCTAGAATGGCTGAATGGGCTTTATCTGTTGTCACATTCAATGTTCCTTTCATAAATCTGTTCCGTTCTTATATGAAACCACAAATGTGTCTTGTTTTATTATTTTAAATAATCTTTTTTTTTGCCACGTGAAGAAGCCAACGAAAAATAGAACTAAAGACGCCTTGTTTCTTAGCTACATAGAAAAACAGATCATACCCATTCGGCCCCCGTCTAGTCGCTCGTTGTTCCGGCTGTAAAGATTCAGGAACCATATGCCTATCCCATGCGTGTTTAAGTACCCTCACTGGATTAGCCTTGACCACATCTGCTGGAAGGCTGTTCCACTTCTCTACCATTGTCTTAAAAAATGCCAACTGGTCCATGTCGAAAAATAGAACTAAAGGAACCTTGTTTCTTAACTACATAGAAAAACAAAGCAGATCGGACCCATTCGGCCCCCATCTAGTTGCTCGTTGTTCCTGCTGTAAAGATTCAGGAACCATATGCCTATCCCATGCGTGTTTAACAACGCTCACTGGATTAGCCTTTACCACGTCTGCTGGAAGGCTGTTCCACTTCTCTACCGTCTTCTTAAAAAGGTAAAACTTGCATACGTTATATCTAAGCCTCTGGCCCTCTAGTTTTATTATGGTTGTATGTTGTGAGCGATGAAATACCACATGATAAATATTTTTAAGTCAAATAAAATGTCATTGTTGCTTTTTAAGCCATTATATATATTGAAGGGTGTTTAGAAATAAGCCATTACATTGTATTGCGTCGTGGGTTATATAAATTAATAAGAATAATAACAAATAATGTATCATTTTAATAATCCTGGTCTGTACTATAATGTCCTACTTGAAAACCCCATCGGGCACCTAAGAATTGTACTTGAAATATAATGTTTCAGCAGCATTCAAAGACGGAATATATAAATATAAATGTTTTTGGCGCTTAATTTCCATGCCATTTTCATGAAGTTTGGATACACGGCGTTGAGATTTCTACAGAGCCACCCAGAAAGCGTTTTTTGTCCCCATCGGTAATATGACTCGAAATGACTCAAATTGAGACTTGACATTTTTCTGTTAAGAGAAATGCATTTTATTTGAGGTCCATCAATGTGGGTCAGAGACACATAGGGTTAAACCTCCGCCGTGGCCCTCGGCGGTAACGAAACACAGGTGTAAGTGAAAAATACTGTTCTAAGAAATCAAGAAACAATTCATGCCTACGGTAATCGTATCATGTATATTTAAAAGGCACTCAGTGCAGAAATATCTGCGAGCAACGTTACAGCTTCACTACAGAGACATAAGGAATATACAGATCACATTCGAGGCCACGGAACATAATAAAGAAAGAAACAATGTGTGCGAAATGTTTAAAACATTTATTTATCTGCACTTTAAACACTAAGCGCACATTGATACTTTTGGTTTGGGGGTTATTTATTGGAAAAATGTTTTTTTGGAGAATCGCACACTGTTCGTTGTTTGTTTCTGGTATATATCACTTTCTGGTGCTGTTTTTGGCAAATTTTTTTAATATAATAAAAAAAAAAGACCAAAAAAGATGCCAGAAGGAATGTTTTGTAAAGCTGGGTCCATGGCGGCTAGGCATCTCCTCGCGTACAAGAGGTTAATGAATAATACATACTGTCCTATGAATTTTACATGAAAGTCCTGTAATCAACATGAACATTTTTATAAAAGGCTGGGTGTCTAAGTACTGCCCCTTCGCTGATGATGGCAACCCACCTTGCGGGAGAGGCTTTGGTACGAATGGGGCTGGAGACAGTACCAGCGCATGCGCCAGCGGACTCTGACATTAGCAGGTGGAAGGTGTTCAGATATTAAGCATCGTTCCGCATTGAAATCTCTCTGCCGACATACATTTCCACATTGAATAAGGCTCAGTAGAATGCTAGGGTCGTTGGAGATCTCTTTCAAGTACAATGGGTCACGCTCATCGTTGTCACCCTTGAACAGGCAACATTGATTTTCCAAGAGTTGAGTCCTCATTGAATGAAGTTATGAACCCAGCAATGGTGGAAACCCATTCGATTGAGCTTCTGGCCAGTTTCTCTGAGCTCCGCAATATGGGGTTCTAAAACATCAAAGCAATATAACTATGCATTTTAAAGGGCTAGTCCCAATGAGGCTGTGTGTCGAAATGGTCTGAGTTGGGCCAGAACTCTAAAGCCTTCACCTCACCAAATGAACTTTTAATTCTTCAGGACCAGCAAAGCCCTTATTGTAGAGGACATTCTTTGGGGATGACCCTCTTTGATTCTTTTCCTAAGTAGATGAGCCCCCTTAAGGTTGGGTTAAAGAGTGATCCATAAATGCACCTTTGGATGAAAGTAACAGCTTCAAACCCTTAAATACATGAACATTATGTAGTTAAGTGAAAAGGCAACTCAAAGCATAAGACAGGAAGAACAAGTACAGGATAGAAAAAGTTAACAGGTCTGGATACATTGCATGATTTGTCACTTTGTGATGTCATTGTCAGATTCCAAGCAATTACAATGTAATCACTTCCAGGAGAAGTAGTACTAATACCCAGCCATCAATCATCGATCACTTATTGCCACAGTATAGATAATCAATAAACACATAGTGATCTGCCACTTAAATTAATGATTCCACAGTAACGAGCAGCAATTACAAAAATAAACCATATTGCCCTTAAAAATACCCCCAAATACTGTAAGTGTCTACATAAAAGCATCAAGCACTTTAATAGGTAATATCTGGCTTGCAATGCAGGTTGTTCACTATGGTTATTTTAAGTATTCCTTTAAAAATACAATGGACTCATAAAGGTTTAATAAAGTGTGTTTTGTGTAGCCTGTGTGTCTGACCCTGCAGATCAATACCTTCCCTTTTGTGTGTGATGATCTGTGTTGGATTGCAGCACCTGGGAGACAGACTGTATAAGAATGCCTTGGTCAGCAACAGGCTGGCCCCTGGACATCTGTTAACTAAAAGTCACATTAGCCTAGAAGACTGTGCATGATGAGAGTGGTGGTCATAGCTGACAGTGGCAATCCTATCTGTCTGGCAGCACACTCTATCTGTCTGTCTATCTATCTATCTATCTATCTATCTATTATATATATTATATCTATCTATCTATCTATCTATCTATCTATTATATATATTATATCTATCTATCTATCTATCTATTATATATATATATATATATATATTATATCTATCTATCTATCTATAGATAGATAGATAGCTAGATAGATAGATAGATGGATATGTATTATATATATATATATATATATATATATATATATATATATATATATATCTATATCTATCTAACCATCTATCTGTTTATCTATCTAGGCACTTATCTCTCTATATCTATCTATTTCCACAATGTTTTTTACTTAATACACAATTGAATTGCATTAACAACCTCAATATAGAGGGAATTCTGGGATTCTTGGGTGTATGTATAGTTTGCATTACTGATCATAGGATTTCTCTTTTTAAACATTTTAGGCTCAATTCTCCCAATGGCATCCATGCTTTATGGCATCAAATCCATACATTCATCTTGACTCCATTCCTCCATTTCTTTGCTTTTCCTACAGTGAGTGGCACAAGCCCAGCCAGATCATCTGCAATCATTGGATTCAAATCAAATGTGATGTCACTGCCTATAATGGCTCCCTGGAAGATGAAGGGTTAAAGGGGTTAACCCCCCACCCCTTGTTCCACAGGTAGATATTGGGGGTACAATGAATAAAGAGACCCCTCCTCCCTGTGTGATGGGGTATGTGTGCTGTCTGAATTTATGAAAATGAGCAGTATTGAAAGCATTTTCATACCCCTAGCTGTGAGACTCCTTGGAGGGTTTTCTTCAAGTGAACTGCAAAGATCTGTGAAAATAATATCAGGGTTTTCCGTCAGAGTGAGCTTAGCGCTGTACTGAGGCATATCCTAATCCGACCCGACACCTCCATCCATCTGGGGGGATCTATCTGCCTTCTTATTTACCAAATCTTCAGGAGCAAAAGACAAATTGTTCTTGATCCTAAATAAAAAGATCTTGCATCTCGTCTCATTGCAATGGCTTCCTTCACTGATACATTGTCCGCAACATTCTAAAACCGCAGCTCTGGGGCGGAAAATCTACATACATACTGTATATTCTTGCTACATTGTTACTAACGCATTGAAATCGCAGCGATCCTTTATACACGATGGGCTTTAAATAAAACACCCCTCCTTCTATATTTATAGCATAGGATACAATACAACTAAATAAATATGATTTTGAGCTATACGTCGGGTTTAAATAAACAGCAGCTTTACAGAGATCGGAGGCTCTGGGGAAGCAAGAAATATTTTTTTGACGATTTTAGTAATCCGTGGGCATATTTTTTTTTTCTGGGCACAGAGTGGATGAAGAAAAATCTTCCATTCTGCTTTTGTTAGGAGAAATTTGGCAAAAGCCGCCATATTTTAATTGTGTGAGCGCTTTATTTTTTTTTTTTTACTAGATCTCGTAAATTATCTCTATTTTTTCCTAAAAAATAAATAAATATCATATATATTTATTCATAATATGTTATGTATATATATATGTATATATATATACATACATATATATATATATATATATATATATATATATATATATATATATATATATATATATATATATATATATACATATGAAAATAGGCTGCTGCTCTCCCTGTCCTTGTTTTGTCCCTGTCCCTTAACCCATTTTAGGGCTTCATATTTCGGTAAAATCGTTTAATTCTGCTTGTTCCGTTGTAAAGGAATGGTCCACGTGTTTAACCCTTTGCTTGCAGGAAGCTAGGAGGTTAAATGCGCTGATTTCTCCTTATTTCCCTCCCTGGCACTTTCTCTGGGATCTGACCTACAGATGACTTCTCACTTCACGCGGATCTTCTCAGCTTTACTCTGATCCAGAAAAAATGAAAACCAACGTAGAACAGATATATGTTACAGATCATGTATGTATATACAGTATGTTATATGGACAGCCGACTGAGCTGATAGGTGGGTGCAGCAAAGCGCAAAGATATATATATATATATATATATATATAAATATATATATATATGTGTGTGTGTGTGTGTATATATTCACAGTAATAACCAATGTGTGTGTATTTATACATTATATAGATAGTTACATTAATTGATATGTTAATAAACAGATTAATATACATATAATATAAGTAAATAGACAAGCATTATAATAGATATAGATAGAGAGAGAATAATAGTTCCAGAGATGTTAGCTATATAATTAAACTATTAAACGATATGCACATTTACAGATTAATATACATATACTGTAATAAATCATATCTAAATAGAATAGAATATAAAATAGATTTACCATATATATATATATATATATATATATATATATTAATGGATGGATAATATAATAGTGCATGAGAGATGATAGATAATAGATATAGATTATTGGATAGTAATAGAATAATATAGATTGATATTAATAGATAGATGTAGACAAATAATACAATAATAGCTAGATAAATTAAAAAGATAGACATAGAGATATATACTGATAGATAGATAATACTGGTATATATATATATATATATATATATTATAGATAGATAATATACATTATACACATATGTCTGATTAATGAATGCATTGTGTGTGTATATATATATATATATATATATATATATATATATATATAAAGTTCAGTATCATCAGTATCAGTACTACACTAACAGAGGGTACTCTCTCTGCTTTCAGGCTGTCTCTCCTCTGCTTGTGACTCTAGCAGTCTCTGAACCCCTTGGGTTAGGGCTGATTTCCATTTGCAGTCACCTTCCTAATTGGATGCCAGTCTGCCTTGGGATGGGGGAGGCAGCACTAGGTGCCTGTGATGCCCCCCGTGCCTTGGGTGTCTTGGCTGTCTGGCCCCTGTGCGGAGGCAGCAGGGCTAAGGGCGCTGTCTAGTCCTGGGAGGTGCTGAAATAATCCCCTCTCCCTTCCCTTTTTGATTGGCAAAGGCTGACACTGATTGACAAGAATCCATGGCAACCCAGCAGCTAATCTGCCAAATCCAATAGAAAATCGCTTTCTGGCTCAGGGCTGCTTTTTTTTCTCTCCCCTTTAACAGCAGATCTCCTTCCATACCTTCTTTTGGAGTTAGCAAGTGCATGCAGAGATCATCTTCAAGAAGGAGGTCCCTGCTGCATCTTCTGCTCTGCCTCCTTATCCCTGGATCCTGCTTCAAGGTTACATTTGCAGAAGAAGAAACATAAAAGGCATCTTCAATGTTTCAGTTACCTATCCTGAACTTCAGCCCCCAGCAGGTAGCTGGGGTATGTGAGACATTGGAGGAGAGTGGGGACATTGAAAGACTTGGTCGCTTCCTTTGGTCTTTGCCAGTGGCTCCTGCAGCATGTGAGGCCCTCAACAAGAATGAATCTGTCCTCAGAGCCAGGGCTATTGTTGCTTTCCACACTGGGAACTTCAGAGAACTCTACCATATATTGGAAAACCACAAATTCACCAAGGAATCCCACACCAAGCTTCAGGCTCTGTGGCTGGAAGCCCATTACCAGGAAGCAGAGAAGCTCAGAGGGAGACCCCTAGGACCAGTAGACAAATACAGAGTCAGGAAGAAGTTTCCACTGCCCAGAACAATTTGGGATGGAGAACAGAAGACACACTGCTTTAAAGAAAGAACAAGGCATTTGCTTAGGGAATGGTACCTACAAGACCCTTACCCAAACCCCAGCAAAAAAAGAGAATTAGCCCAGGCCACAGGACTTACCCCAACACAAGTAGGGAATTGGTTCAAAAACAGAAGGCAGAGAGACAGAGCAGCAGCTGCCAAGAACAGGTGTGTATTCTTTTAACATGTACATGTGTGTGTTGTTACCCCATGTTCTGTAACATGTTATCCTGTGGGCTGCAGACTTTTCCCGGTGCCCACATACAGCCAGGCTGCCTCCCTCTCCCCAAATCTCTGATGATAAATTGGCATCCTGATACCCAGATCTCCTTCAAGAAGAATTAAGCTACTTCTCTCAAACATATTGAAGGGGAAAAAATGGAATTGTAACATGTTGGCTTCTATTTATCAAATCAAAACTGAAGCAGCTTTGAGGCAAAAGGATTTATTGATTATTCATGCCTTTGGATTTATTTTGCTCCATTGCTGCTGTGACATTTCAGTGTCTATTATCCCTCCTTATTTTGTAAAATATATTATATTTATAATATAGAATATTATATAATATATTGTATTCTATTGTATTCTGCTACATTGTATTGTATTATACAGTGTTATTATATTACGCTATAGCATGGTATAATATCATATTTTAGGTAATTAGCTATTTATTGATCATTTTTGTGTCTTTGGTTTGGAATTTTTTAAATTAACCTTACACGTAAACCTTAAATACATGTGATTTATGATATTTCCATTACTGTCTGGGTGCAGTAACTCCTTTAGTTCAATGTTAATCTCTTATAGATGTATAATCAGATTTAAACAGCTCTAAAACACCATTTCTCTTTCACTGAGCTATATACAATTTACCGTCCTTTATTTCCAAAAAAACAGTTAAATCACATTTTAAATGATACGTATTTGGAATGTGTATATTTATAGAATTAGCCAGGAATTAATATACAAACATCACTGGCATATCTCTAGTTTTAATCTATAAATATAGATAAATATATTAATGTAATGAAGGATATTAATATTTCACGTGCTTTTTACATTGAATGAATATTTTAAAAACAGTGTTAATATTTATTCTTCCAAGAAAGTGATCAGGGGTGTTTAGCTATGAGGGGGTAATGTTTAATAATTAAAAAAACAAAAAAAACAATGATAATTGCCCCTCAATATTCTGTGAAGTTGCACATTTTTGCCCTATTTTATTATTTGTTTGCTTATCTTTTGTTAGCTTAATCTGACGAACGTCACAATCTTTTCATCCAGGATGTTAGGTTTTTAAATTATATTTAAAGGGCATCTTGAATTAATTCACGGAGGTGGTGAGGGTTTGTTTAAGTGGTAAAGCCTTTGTCCCTTATTAGTACATTTTCAGTAAATCTTTGTCATTATTTGTAAGAAATATGTCCAGCTGCCTTCTCTTTAAACCCGAATATTTAACTTCAATATAATATAAAATTAATCTAAATTAACCTAAAATTACAAACAGGTAGAAACAAAGTGAAAGCTCTAGGTTCAGACAAGGTCCACATTTATAAAAAGGAAAACAAAAAATGGACCTATATTTGATTATACTATTATAAAAATTATAATAATGATTATATTAACTGATATTAGATATTTTGCTTATTGCACCAAACTTCCAGTGATAAATTGCCTGCTTTAAGCCAAAATATCTGAGAAATTGGGGGTGGTAGTGTTGGGAGTTAATGATGATCTTGCTTTATTTTATTATTTTTTTAAAAAGGAAAAAATATATATAATATATATATAATATATATAAACATAAAAAGTCAAAAGAACAACAAACAATCCCCCCAAAAAATAAAAAGCAAAAAAAGAAAAGAAAAATAAACAAAATTAAAAAAACACCCAAAAACATAATAAAAAAATAAATATGGTGACTATCTTTGCCTCTTGTGTTTTTTGCCAGGCTGCAGCAGCAAGTTTTATCACAGGGATCTGGACGTTCACTGGGCTCAGATGAGAGGGGTGAAGCCTTAGGCTCAGTCTCAAGTCCTGCAGCCAGCCTGTCCAGCAAAGCAGCCACCTCTGCCATCTCCATAACCTCCAGTGACAGTGAATGTGACATCTGACTGATCCTAAACTCAGCAGAAAGACCAGAATAGGACTCTGACTACTGAGCCTGAATAAAAAGGGGTTTAAATATCAGCTCAGAACTGGCTGCCATCACCACCAGGCACCATGTCACTTTCTTTCTCCAAGTCCCACTTAGAAGACTGTAACATGTGTCACCTTTATTTTGGGGACACTCTCTCAAGGTGCCTCAAATGCCAAGTTACCAAGTGTCTGAGCCCTAAACTTTTTGTGGGTATTTCATGTTGAAAGAAAAAAAGGAGAGACACTGTTCTAATAATATTTTTTTTTCTTTACTTTAAAATGTGTTTTATATATTATATGATGACTTATTTAAGGGATTGTCAATGCTAGACCTGTCTGCTTGTCTGTATGTGCGCAGGTAACTTTGTAGACGCATGTGCGCCAGATTTATGAATCCAAAAAAAGAAGGTACTGAAATAAAAACCTGTGGTGAGCATCATTTCCTACGAAATTAAATGTTTTATTATTAATACTTTCTGAAAACATTCACACAGTCTTCTTACCTTCCTGTGAAGGGGTTCAGGGAAGAAAACATTTTCATTTTAATGCAAGGTCAAATACTTTTAATTTTTAACAATTATTGGATGATGAACACACTTTCAGAAAGCTGAATTTTAATATATATATATATATATATAAATGTAATATTATGATTGCGTTTGATCACCCAGTATTTGAGAATATATTTAACAAATATAAGTAGCAGCATCAGATTTTAAACATTGAAAAAAATAGAAAAAATATATCACTTTTAAGTACAACAAACAGCAAACACTGAAATTATATTATTTTACTAATTTATTATTATTATCATTTCATTTTCAATTACATGTTTATTTTTTACTTTTCACTTTTCATTTTATTTATTTATTTTACTTTCTGTTGACCATCTTTTAACCCAAAGCGCAAAGGACTTTCTCTTGCTTATATGGAGATATATAGATAAAAATATTTCTTCAAACTCTACAAACATAGCCTAATACAACAAGCGGATTTTTGATATTTCCATTACCCGACAAATCTAAAAATATTAACATTTTATAGTTCATATAAACAGCATTAGCCTATTTCTGATTTTTAGACGGATTATTACGAAATGCTATGTACATATACATATGTATATGTGAATAAACCCCTTACTCTTAACTTTTAGATTTAAATTAAAAAAAAACCCTGCAAAGAATAATTTTTGGTCTTTAAACATTTTAGGGGCAAAAATAAAATAATCATATTTTATGTAAAAATAAAAATCGTGTTTCCAATGCTATTTAATGTTTGGGGAAATTACATTTTCCAGACGAATTTTTAGTTGCTGGTTACAATATAAAGTATATTATTTTATAGTAACAAAGATTGTCATAATAATTTAATTTTAATTTGTCTCCCAAACAGGCAGAGCCGGCGTTAAATCTGTCTCAGTGTCGCTAATGCTTAGTGAATTGGAAACACAAAGAAAAAAAAAATCTGATTCATACATTGTGGGACTCATTTATTTTGTCATCAGATTCCAATATTTTTCTTGTAGTCTTGTAACAGGAAAAGACTTGTTAGAAAAAAATTACAAGGTCTAGAAAACCATACAAGACTTCACAGGGAGGTATTTATAGCAGGAGGGCTTGCAATTAAAATATTAAGGGATTTGGAAGGTCACTTTGTGGTTTCTAAGGGACCTTACCCAGAAAAAAAGACCCTTTTATGTTATTTCAGTTAACCATTAATCTGCCAGAGGGTATGAGTGGCTCCAAAAATAAAACTATTGATAGATATGTATGGATATATATATATAGATATTTAATTTATCTGTAAATTTTAAGTTATACAGAAAATGATCAATCAATTCAACATTTTCATAAAACAGAATGCTGTTAAACTGTTAAAATTTAATAGCTGGGCATTGCAGGTATGTATTGAATTATTGGTATTTTTTTCTCTAGTTCCTTTAAAAGGTCACACATGGAAATCCTCAACCTCTTTCTGTCTAAAAGAGGTAATATGTGTTTGTACTGGGATTGACTGGGAACCATTTCATGCCCACAGCACACAAAAAAAGCGATTATTATTTGTGTTTTAAATTGCACTAAAGCTATTTATAGTGCAACAAATTAGCAGAATATGGTCAAAAGTGTGCTTTGTGCGTCTTTTAAACAAAAAAAGCAAAATATTGTGTCAAATGTAATTGGGAGGGGAGGGTGGGGGGCAGATTCCCCCCCCTACACTTATTCAACCTGAAACTTGCTGGAATATTTCCTTTTCTATTAAGAGCTTGGTTACTGGTGAATAAGACATCTTGTAAGCAGTCTGGTAAGGGCTGTCAAACTGCTCAGGGTAATAAGCACTAATGATGGGGTTTGGAGTTTTGTCCTGGACAAAAGGGGGCTCAGAGTGTATTGTGATGCTGAATGGCTAATAAGTTTTCAGGGAAAAATGAGTTGAGCTGTCAACAGATTGATTTTGCCAGGCTAAATAAAAGAAAACTCTTGCAATTTGGAAGCTGGATTGTCTTGCTGCAGCTGGGGGGGGGGGGGGGGGAGCAGAGCAACCACTTTAAAAAAAAAATGAGTGCAAAAATCGTGAAATTGTATTCAGAAAATGTGATCACAACAATCCCTAGTGTGCAAAACAAATTGGGTAAAAAAAAGCTCAAGTTTGAATAATGTACAAGAAAACAAATTAGAGGTTTGTGTTGCTCCTTTCTACCAACCACTTCAACTGAAGACATCACTAATTACCTTTAAATGTGTAAACCTCTATAGGAGAGAATTTGGGGAAGGGGGGGGGTTAATAGGAGGCCATTTACTGACATTCATTATAAAGTGCCTCATTTAAAAACCCTCCCCTGGTTTCTAGGATTAAAATATTTGGATGTATTTCTGTTTTGCTTGAATATTTGCATTGGGAACAATTTCAGGCCAAATGTTCCATTTTGCTGCCTCCCTTTTCTTTTGTGATTTTCTTTTCTCCCTCTCTCTCTCTTTTTTTTATTTTTTATTTTTTTTTTTACATTTTGTATCAAAAAAAATTAATCTGATAATTTAGGTAAAGTGTGAAACACATCTGCTAAAACCATATAATCTACAGATAATTTGTAGGTTAGAAAAAAAATAAAAAAATAAAATAAAAAAGAAGAAAGCTTTTAATTTTTAAGTATTCAGACATCCAATTAACTACTTGGAGGCTTCTGTAGCCTTTCCCCTGTGCCCGCCAAGTAAACACATTAGCCTCACTTTATGGAGGCTCTTGTGCTAATGGATTAGACATCACCTGTCTGTATTCTTTGAAAGAAATACAGTAAATGGGAAGCTATCCAGGCTCTGACCTGAACTAATATGTAGATAAATCCCCTATTTTTCATGCTTAATGATTAATTCTGATCAGATTTAAGAAACAAGTTAAAAACCCTGTAATTTCAAATCCTCTAGAAAATTAAAACCAGCACCTGATGTTGTGACCTGGGGTTATTTATTTTCCTTCTTTATAAATTATGTTCACGCATTGTATCAATATTAAGTATTAACCGTCTTTTTAGCCCTAAAAATTTAAAATTTGGACAGTGCCTTCTTTTTTCCCCTGTAAACCTGCATAATTTGTCTAATATCCCTCTGATTTATATCTAGCTCTACCTTCTGGAAACTGTTTGTTTTGTTGTATTTGTCTTTATTATTTCTTGTAGACGTAAGAAATTATTTTCTAACACCTCTGCTGGGAGGCTCTTCCACTTATCTTCAACCCCCTCAGTAAAGTAAACCTTCCTTACAATCCATCTAATCCTTCTAGTTTTAGGTTACAGCCTCTTGTTTAGCCTGGCTCAAAGGCTTACAATCTAGAGCAAATACTTACGACTCAAAAACGTATACTTGTGCCAGGTATCTTCCTGGGTTTTCTTTCCTTTGCTTGAAGAACCTTTGGGGTAATAACACAGGAGCTAATATAACTCCGCTAATCCCATCAGGTGCATAGGTTACCTGTACCTATATATCTGTTTAAACTGACGCTATTCTGAATCTGAATCTATTCGCTCGTATTATATTTCCATATAGAGAACGACCCAAACTCACGGGGAAAAAAATCCAACATGCGCAGAGAATGTACGGAGCAAACTTTACATAATCCTCGTCGTGCGCATAGAGTTGCAGAACGCTCCACTTCCATTATTCTGTAATAATAGAGCTCCACCTGATTCCATAGCGCTATTACAATAGTGAGAATGTTAACCATACTGATAATGAAGGAGGAGAGAGCCCTGGTCTTGCAAGCTTACAGTCTATTGGGAGATTTAGGGGAACGAGAGGGACTATATTTCCACATTTTGGGAATCTAATCAAAAGAAATAAACCTGTAGTGTGAGCGGTATTCTTGCAGTCACTAGCTAAATGCTGCAATATATATATATATATATATATATATATATATATATATATATATATATATATATATATATGTATTATACGTAAACATACTGTGATTCTTCAATCATTGGTCTCCTTTTGGGGTCACTACCTGTAGATATAATGCATGAACAACCCCCCCGCCCCAACCACATTGTTCAATGATTACAATGACACCTTTTTCTGGTTACGCAATAGTACGCTGATACTGAACATATAATAATAATAATCTAAATCAGATCTTCCCAATAAACCCATATATATATATATATATATATATATATATATATATATATACATTGATATATAAATGTATCCCTCTTTAGATCTGGGAAGGGGGGTTCATGTATTTGTCTAAAAGCAAAACCAGTTCTTAGATCAATATTTATATTTATATTTTTTATATTTTCAATATTTTATATATTTTTTGGATCAGGCAGAAAGCAATAATTGTGTATTGGTTATCGGCAATGATCATTTATCAACTTAACAGGACACCCGGTCTCCTAGCTCATACACAACTCATTTTATTGTACATCGCCGCGGACTATGACGGCGCTATATCACTCAATAAATAATTAAACAGAAGACGGCCTTTTTTCGCTTTGCATTTAGTTTGTTGGAGTGCCAGGGTGCCCATTGAGCTCGGATCTGATCCCTGACCACCCTTTCTGCCTCATTTAGTTTGTTCAATCTGAATTGGGTGACCCCGTCCGCCTTTGTCAACCCATCTATTAACAGAGAAAAAAAAGAAAAACCTTTCCCTTTCGCAAATGTTTCCCATACAAAGCCAGGTTTCAATGCCGATGACACAAAGACTAAGGGCCCCTCTTGAGTTAATGACAAAAATATTTTATCACAGGTGACAAAACATCTTCCTTCCTAAATACAGGCTGCCGGGGGTTAATTTCCCTTTAAACGATGGCTAATTCGCATCTAATTATAAGAGAATACTAAGAGAATTCATTGTTTTCAGACCCCTGGGGTTGTCTCGGTCTATCCATTTATAATATCTTATGCATTTTTACATTCTCTGATGTGTCCTTTGTTTTAAATGTGTTTGAGTGTCACAAATTGAAAGTAAGTTCGAGCAAAACTTAGCAAAAATATACAATTTACAAAAATATGTTTTCAATTATATATTTGCTCTGGATGTGTTTGAAAACATCCAGCTTATTCATTTATTATTATTATTATTATTTTTATTATCATTATTTGATCATATCTATTAATATAGTATTAAAACCATATTATATTATACAAATTATATATATATACACTACTGTTCAAAAGTTTGGGGTCACTTAGCAGTATTTCTCACTGTAACATAATTGAAAAAGGGTTCTCTAACGATCAATTAGCCTTTTAAACTTAAACTTGGATCAGCGAACACAACGTGCCATTGGAACCCAGGAGTGATGAGAGTGATAAAGGGCCATTGGGACACAGGAGTGATGAGAGTGATAAAGGGCCATTGGGACACAGGAGTGATGGGAGTGATAAAGGGCCATTGGAACACAGGAGTGATGGGAGTGATAAAGGGCCATTGGGACACAGGAGTGATGGGAGTGATAAAGGGCCATTGGGACACAGGAGTGATGGGAGTGATAAAGGGCCATTGGAACACAGGAGTGATGGGAGTGATAAAGGGCCATTGGAACACAGGAGTGATGGGAGTGATAAAGGGCCATTGGAACACAGGAGTGATGGGAGTGATAAAGGGCCATTGGGACACAGGAGTGATGGGAGTGATAAAGGGCCATTGGGACACAGGAGTGATGGGAGTGATAAAGGGCCATTGGAACACAGGAGTGATGGGAGTGATAAAGGGCCATTGGAACACAGGAGTGATGGGAGTGATAAAGGGCCATTGGAACACAGGAGTGATGGGAGTGATAAAGGGCCATTGGAACACAGGAGTGATAAAGGGCCATTGGAACACAGGAGTGATGGGAGTGATAAAGGGCCATTGGAACACAGGAGTGATGGGAGTGATAAAGGGCCATTGGAACACAGGAGTGATGGGAGTGATAAAGGGCCATTGGAACACAGGAGTGATGGGAGTGATAAAGGGCCATTGGAACACAGGAGTGATGGGAGTGATAAAGGGCCTCTGTACGCCTATGAAGAGATTCCATTAAAAATACTTCCATTTCCAGCTACAATAGTCATTTATAACATTAACCCCGTCTGATTTCTCATCCATTTCATGTTATTTTAACGGACAAAATGTGCTTTTCTTTCAAAAACAAGGACATTTCTAAATGACTCCAAACTTTTGAATAGTAGTATATATATATATATATATACTATAGTACTATTATATTATTTATTGAAGAATTTAGTTTCACAAAAATGATGATATACATTTATCATACAATTAGTGAGAATCTACTGTGAGCAAACAAATAAGCATAGAAAATTCTCGCTATAATGAATGAAATGCTATTTTTCGGAGTAGCATGTGCTGTATGGGAATTATTTTACACGATAAGTCTGTGAATGGGAATTATTCATCCAGGGTTCAAACGAGTCTTCAGAGAAATGCCGGGTTGGGGACCTCATTCACCTATTGTGCCAATATCATCACATTTATGTCGGGTTCACTAATTAGTTTAATTTTACAGAATTTTTTTATACAAATGTGCGAAAAATTACAATTTCATAACTGACTTCTAGAGAAGATTTAAAAAAAAATAAAAAAATGTACATAATGTGTCAGGAAAGATAACATAAATTTCCTGAAACCCAGATTTTAGGAAGCAGGGGATGGCCGATCACATTTTGATCTATATTTTTGAATTCGACCGATTCTAGTAAAAATAGTATTTAACTGTTTGCAGCCGAGTTGGCTTCAAACGTTCCCATAGGCACCAAGATTACTCCAGTTTTGCGCTGAGGATTTCACTATTTTGTTTTGTGTACCTGGTTCAGTCGGATAGTGGCTGAGCATGATGGGAATTGTACTTTTTGGCCGGCCGATGATACATACTTCTTGGTGTCAAGATGCACAAACACCTCAACTGAAAAAGCGCAGCAATACGACTCCATAACTGGACCAACCAGTCCCTTAAACAGAACCTAGCGCGGTCTGTAGACTACAGGGCAGACTTGGACTGGCCACTGGGCACACTGGGCATACTGGGCACACTGGCCAAATACCCAATGGGCTGGTGCCCAGTGGTGCCTCTCCTGTACCTTTGTTGCCACGTTCGGTTCGATGCTTTAGAGCATGGCCGCACTCCGGAGAAGTGTAGCGTGTGGCCGCGTGTATTCAGCGGGTGGCTAAACTCATGCCGTTCATTGGCTATGGGCCTTAAAGGGACGGGGCTAATTTTTCACCCTTGCCTGTTTCAGTTATGGGGTAACCGGGCGAAACCCTTTCTCTAGGCAGCCCGGAAGAGAGCTGCATGCAAATGTCTGCCATTGTTTGCATCACGAGCATGATGACTCATACATCCCATGACTCATGATGTCATAACACATGAACATCTTGTATTGCATGATGTCATTTTGTTAGAAACTGCCAGTTAACATCTGGTTTCATGCCCATTAAAAAAGTACCATTTTGTATGAATGTTAGGGTGAATAGGATTTATCCGTCCTTTTTTTTTGTCCTTTGAGGACTTTGGGTCACTGGCGTACGGAAGCCTTGGGATAAAATACTGTCACAACGAGTGACATTACACGGAGATACCAGCCTTATGTTACCAGCCTACAAGCAACATGAAGTCTTATGTCGCCTTTCGGGGACTTAGGACGTAGGGGTATGACGGGACCACCTCCATGTCAATCAAATTAGAACTTTCTGTGTAGAATCTCGTCAAGACTCTCCAGGACCCCAAAATCCATGTTTTTCCATATGCTAGGAGTGGTCTTGCTTTACCACACTCCAGGAAATAAACCCCCAAATTTATCTTCGATATATGCCCCCCCCAAGAAGGCAACATTGTAACCGCTCGGGTCTATTGACCGACGTTATGTACGGAGTGTTTCCGGATCGTCTTCCAAACACAAAGCCAACGTACAGCTCAATACCCTTTGATTATTCTTTGGGCCGATTAACCCTTTATTAGAGATGCCCCGCTGTGTCTTAACACCGAGTAACTACCCCTAATGTAGCCAAGCCTCTCAAAAGAGGGATTTGAGCTCCAACGAGGCACGGCAGATCAACCGATGAGCCTCTTACAGCCAGAATTATAAACGTCGTTCATTTTAACAGCAGACGATTAACTATTAATGGGATATTTAAAGTGGAATACCAATAAAGTGTAAAAACGAGGGGTTACGGCTCATGAAATATCCAAGAAACGGATGAATGAATCCAAAAATACTTACAAGGTGGCCTGTAAAGAAAATGTGTGTGTATTGGAAGACCTGATGCTCTAGATTGTAAGCTCTTGTGAGCAGGGCTCTCCTCACCTGTTGTTTATTTAACCCCTTAATGGCAAAGCCCATGCATGTACTATGGGTTTAGGGTACCGCCCATTGTCCTTAAGGGGTTAAGTCAAATTGTTATGTTATATATTACGTCATGCCCTGTTTACCGTCTTCTTCATATTGAGGCATTGACCTCCGAATGGATTTGTCTACACCTCGGATTAGCCACGGGGGGGGGGGGGGGAATTTTTGGATCTCTGGTGGGAATCCTTTCCCAAAACCTCACTTTTTGCCCCCCCCCCCCACCCTGGAACCCAGCCAGATACCCATGGCGAAGGCACATCAAGAGGATCCCGGGGGGGGGGTAGAACTGTTACACTTCCCATCGTGTGTCAAGTTTTGGTCGCCGACCACTCTACATGTCTACGCGTTTTTTTGTGTTAAACCCCACCGAGTCGTCAGGTGCAGGAGAAGCGGGGTTTATGCTAAAGAAATATTCCAGAACCCCCGGCTACAAAACAACGACTTGATTATTTTCAAAGTAATCCACGGACACAAAGCCAAGTGAATTTTCTGCGCGGCGTTTATTCCCATTGATACATATTTATTTTTTTTTGTTGAAAAGCCTGGAAATATTCGACTTGATTGATGTCAATACAAGAGCGTTTGGTGAAGAGTCGCGGCCACATCTGCGGAACAAACTCTTAATGAAATTCTGCCGGATTGGGAAAATTGAGCAATCGGCTTAAAAAGTCTGCATCAATAACACGGAGCGAGGTCCTCGTGGGTACGCAGGTAGCGGCCGTCTCCTACGCTTCCAGCCGAGCGTTCAAAAACCCAATCGCTTCGAAAGTTCGACAGTTTTTCGTGAATTTTTCATTTCATTTTTCTCTAACTTTGCATTTTTAATTTAGTAATGGAATATTCCACCGGTTGCTACGGTGATATGATCATTTTTTTTTAACTCTTTGCACCAAAAAATGTAATGTAAACAAATCATCACAGACTAAACCAAAACCATTCATGTGGGGACATTCTACCAGTTGCCATGGTGATAAGACCTCTTTCTCACACTTTGCATTGGAATCACTTTTTCTAAATTAATCGTTTGGAGGTTAAGCCGACACAAGTAGGTCAAACAGATCTCTTTGTGTCGGGGGGGAAACGTGATTTTATGATTTAATTGGTATAGATGGCTTATTTTCATTTAAGCGCACGGGGCTGCTCGTTTCCTCATGCGCGAATTAAGGGGCTTCATTATGTGTGATGCAATGCTGCCCCCTTGTGGAAGATTGAAGAAACACAATGGCTCCTGGATTCATTCGCATTTACGGTAAAAATAAGACAATTTGTAAACTGCAGTCAGGAATTTCAGGGTCGAGCAGCGGTATAACGGAGGCCTCCACAGTGCAAGGGGGCCCCTGTCCAGCGGGGGCCGAAACACCAACTCCTCCAGGCCCCTTCCGCCCATGATGTCATTTCCCAGCGGAGGACTGAGAGGGGGCAGGAGATCTGGCACTGACTACCCCCGTGTGTGTGTAAATCAGTATGTTAGTGCGTGTAAGTAAGCATGTTAGACTGTGTTAGTGTGTTAGTGTGCATGTGGGTAAGTTACTGTATGCGAGTGTAAGTATGTTACGGTGTGTGTGTAAACGTTACTGTTTGTGTATGTGTGATAGTGTGTGTAGGTATGGTAGTATGTTTATGTGTGTGAAAATGTATTTTAGTGTATGTGTGTATGTTACTGTGCGTGTATAAGTATATATGTTGGCGTGTGTGTTATTGTGTGTAAGTGAGTTTGTCGGATGAGCTTGGGGACCCCAAACATACATCTGCTGTAAAGACTCAAACCTCGGTCTCGTCTTAGATTCAGGAGCCATACGCCCATCCCACACATGTTTCAATTACCTCACTCTATTACCCTCTACCACTTTTGCCTGGTGGCTGCTCTACTTATCTACCACCCTCTCAGTAAAGTCAAACTTCTTTACATTATATATAAAAGATTGTGAGCTCTTCTCCTTAACGACGCAAAACTTTGCCTTAGCGATTGCGGTTGTGTTGCTTTTGGTGCCCCCTCATGGCTAACTCAGGGTATGACACGTGGAAGCTCCAGAAACCCGCAGGTGGTGTCCAGACTTCGTTTGGTGAATACATACAAAAGATATGCGATCAAACATTAGTCAGAGCTGGTAATGCCACCCCAGAGCGAGACAGACGGACGGACCCCCCCAACCCCCGACTAAAGGCGTCGATTGTCTAAATAACTCAAGCTATTGTTTTAACCCATTGTTGTCCAGTTAATGACCCATATGGTGGATTCAGCTCTCTAGGGTTCCCCCACCACATCATATCCCGGGACCGGGCACGCGTGGAGCCGAGTAAGGTCAATCTGCTCCCATTTTCTGTCTACGTCCCACCAGCAGAGCTTTTCTTTGCGCGTGTTTTTGGGCGTTGGTATATTTAGCTCGCGTCGATACATTTCATTGGGACGACATTGCAAAATACGCGAAATTCCAGACCTCAGAGGTCTTCTCTTCAGATCTTTTTTCCTATGTTAACCCAATGAAGGGCATCAGCTCCATGAGCTCAAGCTAAAATCAACTTGAAGCTGTTACTTTTTACTTATCAAGTTTTGAACGTTTGGAAAGTAGACTTGCAGGTCAGTTGAAGAACATTTCCTTCCGAGTGGAATTACCCTCCTTCCTGGGAGGCTGCCCCCATGGAGGACACTGCCATCACCACCCAGAGGCGGCTCTTCTCTCTCACTTCTTGCCAGACTCCGAGGAAGGACACCTTGACTGATTGTGGGGCGTCTCTGCAGGGGCTTCTTTCACTCCGATGACTTTAAAGGAACTCCCGTGACATTTTTTTTGAACATTTATTCGCTAGTTTATCGAATTATTTACTGAAAAGAATCGTTATTCCAGGAGGTGGCTCTCCTTCCATCTCCTCTAACGCTGTCAACGCGGTCATCGTTGTCATTAAGGACGCAACAATTACTGTGAAAAACTCAAACAAAAAATATGGAAACAATAAAAAAATACGCATAAAAAATGTTAATGCTACAGATAAACAATCTTGCTGATTGGTGCCATCGTTTATGGTCAAATTAGATCATTTTTAGGAAATTGCATAGATAATAAACATTGTGCCAACTAATTCTACCTACACCGGTCAACAATCAACAATCAATTCATGCAAACGTCGGAGGCAACAGTTACCATTTTCTACATAGATACGCGCACGGCGACGGCAGAAAGGAACCGACTTTAAAACGTGTTTTACTTAATTATTTAGAAGAGCTTTATTTACGTCTCATGCTGGTACTACTTCCACTGGAGGTCTATTCCACGTATCTACTACCCTTTCTGTGAAGTAGAATTTTTGGTATTAACCCTCAATCTTTCACCTTCTAACATTAAATTACACCGTATAGTTCCGGCTCCTCTTTTTTTTTATTAAAATGATTTCATCTTAGACTTTATATTCCACTTTCTATATTTAATGTTTTTTAAGGGGTTCCTTTGCTCTTCTAGGAGATCCCTATTAAGAATTCTAGAAGTCTTCCATGGAATGTTTTGTTAGTAGGACCGCGGACCATCTTAGTGGATGCAAAAAGGATACTCAGGATAATAATGATGTCATTTCTAATATGTTAGTGATGTCACAGCCTGCTTTCTCTAACCCAGCCATGCGTAGGTAGGAGTTCTAATGTTCTTCTTCAGCGATGAGAGTTTGGATAAGTTTAGTGCAGAGAACGCCGGAGACAGACGTGTCGGAGACTGCATCCGTCCAGTGCACCTATTACCGGTCCAAGGATACAATCGTCGCCTTTGGCAGCGCGTATCCTCTGTTTCAGGGCTTCTTTTGGAGGACAATTTGGGGGTCACTCAATCTCGCACTCCATGCGCCTGCGAGCATCCCACGTGGGGGAATTGTGAGTGATTTTATTTGGCAGATGGCTGAGGCTTAAGCTCACCGTGGAGTCAGCGCTGTCAGAGCTGCAGACGCCGGTTGAGCGGATTCACGGCAGAGGTGAACGCGCGTTATTTAACCCTTTCTCCGCCGAGGCAATCGCGGCTCCCGCGCGCACCCTCCAGCTGTGACAAATGAAATGTTCGCACCAAGCAGAAGAGTTTAAAGAGATGTTGTGGGTGGAGGTCGTGGATGAGATCTATTATATGAAGAATTTGGTCTCACTCATTTAAATATTTACACCACTGGGGTGGCAGGTCTGGGAAGGGGCAGAAACCAATCTGGCACCGAACAAGGGGGCTGTGTCATTGCTGCTCATTGGAACGGTTACAAGAGAGAGCTCTGATCTCCCCAGTCTGCCCATTTACACCACGGAGAACTACGCCAAGCTGGTAGATGCCCCACAGCAGGTATCTGGCACGCTGAGATGTGACATGGTATCCCAAAGCTTAGTAGTACGGACAGTGGCTGCAGAGGGGGCATCTTCGTCTATGGCGGCGATAAAAATGTGTCTGCTATGGTAGCAAGGCCACATTGGAGATGGCAAAGCAGCTCTGGCACCTTAAGGGCCGTGGCTGCTAATTGACATACTTCCGGATCTGTCGTCCGGATACCTTATGTTGTTATACTTTTGCCGGGTGAGGCTACTTCTATCCAACCAGTGGCTGCAGTATGGGTTCTAAAATGATAGAATGGCTTTTGCTCATTCTTATGGGCCTGAACAATCCCCATGCTGATTACATGCTTTGTTGAAGGTCATGGACACTCACTGTTTCATCAGAAAATATGAAGCACCATTTGCCCGGTGTGCCCGATGGCCATTTGATCCCTTTGTCCTCTCCTTTATATTTTCCTGTTAAAGTTTTACACCTTAATGCATCAGAGCTTAGTGCATATAAGTAACCAGTGACCATAAGTGACTAAGCCTGTGCTACACTGATTGACAGCCTGAATTTAGATGTCGTGGCCCTGACCTTGGTTCTAGTGTCATAAATGTACAAATAATGTATAATGACCTGGAGAGGTCATGGCCAGGAAAAAGACCCATGTGTAGAAGACCAGACCAGATGCACTATTATTACTTTACCAGCAGGTGGCAGCAGAGTACCACAAACAGCAATAAAGACTGATACATTGTATATGTTATGTATATGTTAGTTTTTACACTAATAAAGCAACAGCAGATTTCTTAGCACTTTTACTAAATTACCAATAACTTTAGCATTCAAGATATACAACACAAAAAATAACTTGATCTTATGATTAGACAGACTGGTACAGATGGAGAAGAGGGCCCTGCTCTTGTTAGCTTAATATGTATTGGGAGGTTCAAGGGGAATGATGCAGGAGGTGTACATTTTCATGCTTTCATTTTCTTTTGGAAATGTCCATTGCAGAAACCAGCTCGATATTCATAACTTGAGACGCACTATAGATATACTGACAATACATGCTGCAGTTTTAGCACACTCCTAAGCAAACATAAGTGTCTATTGTTGAAGTTGATTCTAAATTATGATTGTGTGCCAATCAATGCACCTAATAAGAGAAAAAATCCAAAGAATTACAAACTTGTAGGTACCAGGACCAGACTGGGGATATGTGCCACTAAACAATGTATGTTGGTTAGATATCTTGATAGATATGTCTTACATCTCTCAATGTGCGGCTGGATTTTTCCAGCCAGGATAGGAAAGGCCAGATGTGCTGGTATCAAAATACATGACATTACATTTTTTATTGTTAATGGGAAATAATAACTCATGTTCTGCTGATATAGCCCAGCAGGTGGCGCTATGACCACAGAGTAGACTTTTTCCATAATTGTTCATATTTCTTGGGCTTTTCTCCCTGTACCTTTATTTATAATGTTAGATGGTTTTTTTTGTAGAAGAAAGACTTGATGTTCCTAAGCATGTTCCCTGTTTGCAAGATGTATGTTAAGAATCATTTATTGCAAAACAAACATAAATATACGGCATGCCACATGGGTGACGGCTGCAGTGTTGCATCGTTTGTAATAAACCAGATCAGCTTTCCTTCATTGATCACCTGATACAAGCTGCAAATGCCTCTGAGATTCAGTGCTTGTTACTCATGTGTTACGATATCCCAAAACCTTTTACACTCCTGGGTAATGCCCAACGTGGACATATTTACTAAGTATAAATAAAAGATAATAATAGTAATAATATTTTATTAGTAGTAGTAGTAGTTCTGGGCACAGGGAGGTTCTTGTCAGCTGCTTCTAAAATATCCTCATATATATATATATATATCAATGATGTAAAAGAATCACCAGAACTACTTTTTTTTAACAACAGATACACTCCAACATCCAGCAACACAAAGTTATTGGAATGAAACAATGTGAATGAATGAACATGCTAAAATCTGAAATGTCTCATAAATCTCACACTATGAAGATGCCTGGGTTATTGTTCCAACTTACTGGTGTATTTACAAAGCTACAAAAAGGCATGAAGGGTCCTGAGATGCTGCGAAGATGTTTTGTTGGGGACGAAACAAGCCAACGTAAGGACTGGACTCAGAAACAGGCCAAGTGGCTGTTCAAGGGCTAAAGATTGTAAGCAATGCTTGTGGACATTATTTATCAAGTCATCAAGCAACCACACTATCTGCGATAAGTCAATAATATATTAAATATTCTATTTTAGGAATATTAAACTCAATTAAATCTTAATATATTAACACCAGCACAAACAGTCAACCTTCCTGTGTATATACTCCTGATGAGAAACATCGCCACCTAGGGGTCCAGATAAAATAGAGGTATCCATTTTCAGGGAGCAGTCTCTCACTGAGGCTTCCGATACTAGTTTCTATTTGTCTTTAATACGGATACATTTCTCTTTCAGGCCATCCAACGCCAGTGCATACTTCTTTCTCCTTTGCCTCCCTTACGAAAAATTACTGCAGTTTTTCTGAAGTAATGCTGCAGTTTTTTGGACATGAAAAAACTTCAATAACTGCACTTTTACTGCAGTATTACTGCACATTTACTGCAGTTTTACTGCATTTGTACTTCACTGTACTGCAGTATTACTGCACATTTACTGCACTTTTTTTTTTTTATATTGCAAACCTACAGTTGTACTTCAATATACTGCAGCTTTATTGCATTTGTACTTCCGTACAAAAATAACTGCAGTAAAACTGCAGTACAGTGAAGTACACATGCAGTAATACTGCAGTAAATGTGCAGTAATACTGCAGTAAAAGTGCAGTATTGCAGTTTTTTCATGTCCAAAAAACTGCAGTATTACTTCAGAAAAACTGCAGTATTTTTTTCGTAAGGGTGTAACTGATTAACATCATAACAATAAAGTATTAGAATGTCCCTGGATTTCATTTTAAAAAGCTGATCAGCTTAAGTTAAAAGGCAGTTTAAAAACTGGTACAGGGAACAGAACAAATGCAGATTTTGGGCATTAAGTCTAGAAAAGTGTATTTTTGTAGCGGACAGATAAATCCTCCATTACCCAGCAATGGACTGTAGCCCATACCTCTTTCAGTCCTGCACGGAATCCTCTATTATACATTCTAATTTGATTATACATGCATTTCCTGGCTGGAGATTTTGTTACTGGTACATAACTGGGAAGATAACAACTTTAATATGGACAAACAGACTAAAAATATCTTCAAGAGATTGTAAATCATGAAGTTGACAGCACTGAGGAATATGATGGCGCTATATGGATCAATAAATAATAATTTGAGAACCTTTATGAAATGCACTTGGATATGACAAAGAAAAATCCACTACCCTAAACATTTAAAAGTCAACTTTTCTGCACACTTTTCACAGTTTTTTTTATAACAGTCTTATATAAAAAAAATCCCTAATGGATTATTAGTTACTATTTGAAGACCTAAGGCCTGCATTACACCATTTGGGCAGGAGGGGGAGCTCTAGGCTAACTTCTGCTTGGTATTGTCCTTCCAGTTGAGAATTCTTTATTGCTGTTTTCTCATTGTTCTGTATGAAAGTGTTTTACAGACTGTAGTTTAATGGTTGCCTAGCACTTGATGCTACTCAGCGTTTAGTAAAACACAGTAGTCCATAGACACTACGCAAGCATTGAGAAATGAAGAGCAAAGGCTTGTCAACAAACATAGTAAGGAGGAAGGAGATATGTTGTTTTTGAAGGGTTGATAGGTTGCTTTAAACATAGCAACACTAGGTGATAGACTCGGATTTACACAATGCCACAGGAGTACACGGAGCTTAAGGTCCTACGTATGGCTGTCCGTTGAGAACGGGGTAATTTGCCAGTGGAGGGTTGGATGAGCCCTGGGGACAAATTTAGCTAAGTGGCCCAGTAATAAAGCAGTCCAAGATACATCAATTTGACGATAGACTCAATGTGTCTAGCCGGGTCCAAAACAAAGACTTCTTTACAAAGAGGTATCTCATGCCCTTACAAAAAAATACTGCAGTTTTTCTGAAGTAATACTGCAGTTTTTTGGACATGAAAAAACTGCAATACTGCACATTTACTGCACTTTTACTGCAGTATTACTGCACATTTACTGCAGTTTTACTGCATTTGTACTTCACTGTACTGCAGTTGTACTGCAGTTATTTTTGTAAGGAAGTACAAATGCAATAAAGCTGCAGTACATTGAAGTAAAACTGTAGGTTTGCAATATAAAAAAAAAAGTGCAGTAAAAGTGCAGTATTGCAGTTTTTTCATGTCCAAAAAACTGCAGTATTACTTCAGAAAAAACTGCAGTAATTTTTCGTAAGGGGCCCGTCTCAGTCTGGCCAAAGAACAGCAACCCAGTGGAACACTGAGGTCATCCAGCGTTGGAGAATATGCTGCCCGAAACCCAGGTTTTATGATATTCTGCGACCAACCTAAGCATGAGAAAAAATATGAGTTTTAGGAATTTGACTATATTACACAAATGTGTCTTTTTGTAAAGCATATGGTCCTTTGCGCAATTTTTTTTTTTTTTTTACAATTTCTCCTCCTTCTGAATTGCTTGTAAACTGGATTCAATAAACAGAAAAAAAATACCGCATTATGGTTTTTTTTGTGCAGAAAAGCTAGAATATCCATAAGGTGCTGACTCGGGGATTGTTCTGGCTGCTGGTTGACAAACATAGATTTGATTTTTGCTTGAAACTTCCGCCAACATCAAGACTCACCTTTACTTACTTAACAGAAGCAATTCAGTGTTATCTGATCACAACGACAAAGGGTAATGAACAATTTAATTTAAACATTCCTGGACCCCCGACGCGCAGTCCCTAAACGAACTTCCACCTCCGCTTCCGCTGGCCGCTTCTTTTGCTCTTAGCAGGAAAGGAATGTAGGTGCAAATTGTTACATTCTTACATATATGAAGATTTACCCCGTTACATAGATCTACATTCTTCATCGAAGCCCACCAGGAGATTGGATAGTCTGAGACGAATAGACTAATTAACTGCAGCTACTAATTACAATTATCTTCACTGGTTTTATTAGCCAGTACATCAATAGTCAACAACAGACAATCAACAAGGGGCTTCTGACCGTCGGTGGCATCCATCAGAAGGGAACACTGACATCATGAGCATGGATTTCGCTCTGATACATTTCTAAGTTTGATTCACAGTTGGTTCCATAGCAAGTGCAGAGGGATTTAGCAATGTTGTTTTTTCCGCTGAAATAGTGAAAAACATAGAAATATAGAATTTGATGACAGATCAGAACCATTTGGCCCGTCTGGTCTGCTCTCAGGAGCCATATGCCTATCCTATACATGTTTAAATTCCCTCACTGTATAAGCATTTACTCCTTGTGCTGGGAGGCTGTTCCATTTACCCACCACCCCTTTGGTAAAGTAAAACGTCCTTACGTTAAATCTCTCACCTTCTAGTTTTAGAATCGGTTTTCAGATTCTCGTTCTAACAAAATAGTTGACAAGACCCAACAAAGCCCCCGGACCGTTTAAAAGCACTACCATCGATTATTGTGTCCACTGATATAAATCAGGCTATTTTCAGCAATTATCGTTCATAATCGATCCACAACTCATCCCCTCCAGGGTGTCAAATGTCCGCATGCAGTCACACACTAACTGCAAACCCTCCCTCCGGTCTCCAGTTGCTCCTTAAGAGTATGTTTGATGGACGTGGGATCTGGTTAAGAGCTTGCAACTGAAACCAGAAAAAAAAATTAATAAAACAGTTGTCTGCGCGGCGGGACCCTTCTCTTATAATGCAGCTGCTGCGGGGAAGGACCGGGGCAAATGGCTTTTGGAGACACACATAGCCAAATGGCTCGTACAGTCTGAAGACTCCACATTACAAGGGTTCTTTCAAGCAATATTATTTATGGACCATCGAGGAGAACATAAAGCCAAATAAATTATTTTAGCTATTTTCTTTTTCCATGTTCCGCCCCAAAATATATAGTGTTAAATCGCGTTAATATTTCAATTCACTTTCCAACATGTATTAGTGAGGATGTAACAAATTAGCAATAAATAAAATCATTAAGATAGTCTTCAATAGAATTCCAAGGGAAGGAGACATTGATATATTGAAATGAACCCCTTAATGACAAAGCACGTACATGTACGGGCTCAAAACGCATTGTTTTCAATGGGTTTAGGGACCGCCAATTGTCCTTAAGGGGTTAAAATGTTTTGGGTTTTTTTAAACCCAACAAAGCATTAGTATAGAATATTGCATTTTTAATGCTTGTTAGCAATCTCTTTTTTATTCTTCCTTTCCATGTATCTGTGATATTTGACCCTGACCCTCACAAATATGGCTAGTGGGGCCAGGGATTCTGCCTAATGGCTAATGTATGCCAGTATGTATGTGTACATACAGAGTTTGTGGAAGCCATGTGTGAAATGATATGGAAGCTTTCTGCTTGACTGTACGACTGACTCCTTTGGTTTATTCACTAAGACAAGTTGTCAGTAAAGTTAAGGGTTAACTTGAATAGCAACGCTTGACTGGAGTGGAGTGTCATAGCCTTGCATGCTAACGTTCGTATATTCACTGCCAGATGAGCTGTTTGCAAGTAAAATGCAAGTACACGTGACATTAAGTTGCGTATGAGGTTGTGCAAGTCGAAGGAAAACTCACATGTTCTCACCTGCAACTCGCATGATTGATTTCTAATGCAAACTCCCACAGCAAACAACCAACAAAATCCTTAAAAATAAAAAGAATAAAGAAACAAACAAAAGAAACAGGGTTCTCATTAACTACCGGTTAACCAACGTGGTGATGAAGGCTATCTATGCCCGCTTTCCCACTAACCCCTGCCCATCAGCATGCGCGGGGTATTAAGTCTATTATTTCCATTTAAGTCAATCAAGGATGTAATTCTCCATTTATTATGCAGGAACTCGTCATTTTCATGTTTGGTGTGAACAGTCTGTTTTAGTACCTTTAGTTATTTCCACTAAAAGACCATCTTTCTAAAAAAAAATACATTATCAGCAATTAGAATCTTGGTATCCCTCGAACATTCTCTCTGCACATTCACGAATGTTTGAGCCAGGACGCATGGAAAATTCTAGATAAATGAATAAAATCCGCCATTGGAGGTTGGAGAGCGGAGCGAGTCGTCACGTTTATGTTTTCTTGGATTTGAGTCCCGGATCCACGATGCAGAAAGGAGATTAACAGTATTTCGTCTCCCGGGGTTCTGCAACAGCTGCTGGTTTTAATAGCTCAACCTCCTCAGCGGGGAATTAAGAATGGCCCAAAATGTTAAAATCACACCAATTACCACCCACACAGCCGGCCCCTCTGACTAGTAAAGTACGGAAGGGAGCGCTTGCATCAAAGAGGGGTACGAGAGTCATCCAAAACGAGATGTACTCACTAAAAATGCCCCATAAAGGTCACCATAACCATCCTACAACTCATACAACTCACACAAAGCTGTCCCTTTAAATACTCGTTTTGGAATGTTAGAACTGGGTATCTTCTTCTACTTGAGCTTTTATACCTTTTTCTTCTTTACTATTTTACCATTCTCGTCAACTGACTATTATGGATGCCTGAGCGAAACCCCCCCCCCAAATAATAATAATAAAAAAAAAGTAATATAAAATATTGTGTGCCGGAGCAGACAGCCTCGTAGTATGTAGATGTCTCTTTGATTCGACGTCCGAGCAAATGTTTTAACACTCGTCAACACATGACTTGGCACGACAAGCCCAAGTGAGTCATCATTCTGTCTTGGTCATTAAAGAGCATTTACAGCGGTACCAAAAGTATTAAATGCTCCGATTTGTACTTAGAAGTCTTGCCATTGGGTTACCTAAAACAAATTTTTAGTGTTTGTTATTTATGGAACATCATAAACCTGTTGCTTAATAATTACGATCAAAACGCTCTCTGTGCGAGCCAGTCGCCCCCCCCCCCCCGAGCCAACGCGCGCCTCTGCCTTCCGAGCAGCTGTGGAATAAGCTGAGAAAGCCTCTGTCCGTTGCTACATCTCCAAGGAGAACAGCTGAACGCTGGTCCGGCTTCCTGGAATCTGCCAAGACCCTTGACGTGGGCTTTCTGCTGGCACCACTGAGTATACAACACAATTCACGTGTCTCATATTTACTTAATCCCTTGCTGCCAGATGGTTCTGCACGAAGTGCGCAACAACATGGTCCATGCCACCATATCAGTAGATCAGACGGTTTGTTGTATCTACTGGGGTCTCCATCAGAGGATGTAGGGGACAGGCTTATGCGTAGGGGTGACCGATCTGCTATAATGTTAAATCATTGTGGCCATATCTGATTTAGGTCTGTTGAAGACCACCCAAAGGCATTGGTCATATTAAACCTGTGGGCTGAAGTTTGACATCAGTCAGAGGAACTGGATCATACAGAAGTACACCATATGGACAAAAGTATTGGGACACCAGACAGGGACTTTGGATGGCATCGCATTCTAAATACATAGACATGAATATGAAGTTGGTCCCTCCTTTGCAGATATAACGGATTCTATTCTTCTGGGAAGGATTTCCACAAGATTTTGGGGAGTTTCTGTGGGAATTTTTGCCCGTTCATCCAGTAGAGCGTTTGTGAGGTCAGGCGCTGATGTTGGAAGAGACACTCGGCTCGCAATCTCCCTTCCAGTTCATCCCAAAGGTGTTGGATGGGGTTGAGGTCAGGGCTCTGACTATGTTTTTAGAATGTGATGTCATAAAAGTCCCTGTTAGTCAGGTGTCCCAATAACTTTGTCCATATAATATAGGTAACTTTTCCAAACCCTATGATAACCAAAAATTAAATGGGGACTGTTATATTCCATATTATTCACAATGCTAATTCTTAAAAAAAATATTAGTCGTGTTTTTTATTTACGTTATACATTAATTAAATCTCTAGCGCAGTCATCTAAATAACCCATGTAGCGCACAGGAAGTGGGTTGCAACTTCCTGTTTGGGCTGGCAGTAGAATTCTATGTATCACTGCTCCATTGCAAGACATTTTTAAATGATATCAGATTTGATCCGTAATACATACAGAACTCGTATTATATTTAAGAATAAAACCATTTTAAAAAAAAAATCTATTTTCAGTAGACCCAATTTTAGGGATTATTTGCTTTCGGATAAATCGCTATGAATATGTTGCTTATTAAAACCGTTTTCCGTTGCGGTAATGGTTCCTCTCCCCTACATGTTAATTACGTGTTCCCGTGTTATTAACATCACCTGCCCAGCCTAAACCCCTCAAGAAGGAATGATTTTTTTTACGTCCGTGTTTTTTACGTTCCCTGGGCGTTCTCCGTCGTTCGTTTTCACCCGAGTGGCTCTAATATGATCATTCACAAAACCTGTCAGCATCCAGGAGGTTTTAGGTTTCAACAGAAAACAGCTGGCCGGCTCCGTCCGCCACAAGGGCCGATTCTTAGCGCCTGAGCCTGTTTCCCAGAAGGCTGATTGATTAGACACACATTCTGCTGAAAAACAATTCCGTCTTCCCAATAAAAAATTAAAAAATAATTCTACTTTATTACATTCCCACCTGAGAATTACTCGTGACGCGTGATGGGGATATTTATTAAAAGGTCTGCATCTTAAAATTATTATGAAACAATGTACCCCCCCCCCACACTCACACTCAACAGATGGTTAATTTATTGTATCGTGCGCAAATACCACCAAATCGACTCAAGAACTCCCTTGTTGACAACTTATTGCTGGCTCTGCTGGCAGTAAAAAGCCAATATTTCCGCGAGTTATATGGCTCAGAGCAGGAAGGTGCAGACTCCATGATCTCCATGACTTTGCTGGGAGGCGGTTCCACTTATCTACCACCCTTATTTTTTTATTCTGCAAGCTTTGAAAGGATTCTACTGCCTTGTTGCCAAACCGGTAGCTAGAAATGTTGGGGGCTTCGTATGTTTGTTAATTGCCCTCGTACCCTTGGCTGGCTTTTATACGATCTGTATATGAGGCCATAGCCGCCAAATCGTGTCCTCCTCCCTCCGTGAAGAAGTGACAGAATTAGGAATAATAAATAGGAATTATACGGCGTCACGTAATAATTTTATGATAATTAATAAAGATTAATGGTTTGCAGGATAAAAATGTGAAATAATATAACTGGAAGAAGAAAGGAGAAAAGGAGCGAAGGAACTGGAGATATGGTGAATTTTCGATCAATTTAGATCGATTCACAATTGAAAATTGAATTATAAAAATAATGGAGAATTTTATACAGCTGCGTAAAATTATATAATAAATTCCAATCAGAATTTCAGATCTCTAAACGGGGGCTACTTTAATTTTATGGGCTTTGGTCTGTTTATGTCATAAACACATTTTAAAAAATTCATATTTTTTATTTATTTTATTTATAAACACACCTTGTTATGTTTCTACGCGTGTTATTACGGCTTCTGGGGCTGTAGAACCCTGCGATACCCTCATACCCAGAAAACATTCCTAGAAAAGAGGGGCAATGGGGAGGGAAAAAGGGCATCTAGGGAGGAAAGAGGGACTGGCCAGACTAAACAGGGACACTTGGTGTTATAATTATATATATCACGTCCTTCACACCTGCGCACCATCTTATGGCTCTTGTCTACCTGCCAAATATGTTTTGGTATTTAAATTAAACACTTGCTGAATTTAAGAAGAAATATTGGATTTTGGACCAGGCGTCCGGTGACAAATTGCTTGCCTTTGGTGGCAGACTTTGCACGTGGTGGGAAAACACCTTTTTACATTGAAATTATTAATTCACACTAAAATGTCTAAATAATGGCATGTCGTTGCTGATCTCAAGGGGGTAATTATCTTAAATTTCAGCATTCATTTTTTTATATATAAAAAAATAAAAATAAGTGATGTTCATGTAACGCTTTTTAAATAATGACACCTCACATGTCTTTCTTAGTACAGGGTGCAAAATATTTATATATATATATATATATATACATATATATATATACATATGTATATATATATATGTATATATATATATATAATTTATATCAATATAAATTTATAAATGATAATTATCTATAATTTATATATATATATATATATTTTTTTATTATTATTATTTTTTTTACAGAATATTGCAATCCGTTTAATTGGTTTGTTTTTCCCCGCTTGGTCTGCAGTATTTGAATTTGGTTAGAAAAGACCGAAACACCCATCGCAAAGTACCATGGAAGGTCATTTGAATTTCATTGAATTTTCAGGCGAGTGATTTGCAAAGCCGCGTATTTCCATAAACTCTTATTTGCTTACCCTAACCGATGTCCACAATCCTCTACCAGAGTTATTTTTGTATGTTTAGAGGTTTGGGTGTTTTTGTACAATCTTAACCACTTTACCTGGAATGGGTTAAATATCAAACAGTCTTTTTAAAAAAATAAATAAAGACAAAGGCATGCCGTGGGTTTTCAGAGGTATCCCTGATTATGGCTTTTTCCCCTCTTTCTATGGTCTGTGGTGAACCTGCGTTGGTTTTGCTTTTCCATCTTTTTTTTTTAATTTGTATTTTAACAGAAATGTGCAGTATTAACTGAATATTCTCTAGGTAGAACTTGGTCCCAGATCCAGGGATGATCATTTTTAAGAATTGTTATGTTTTCGTATTTCCAAAGTCTTTAATCAGGTAAGTATTATGGGGGTTTTTGCAACTTTGGACCACAGTTTGCGTTAACATTTACCAACATTTTTGGTGAATTTCTCCAGTAACTAGGTTTGTCAAAGTTGAGCTCTGGCAATGAATATTTACTAAAATTTGGCTATATTTGAAGCTGGGTGTGACTACTAGAGAGATGCCATGTTGTCCGAAGTCTAATCGTGTTAGAATATTGATGATGTATGAAAATACCTCCTAATACTATGCAGGGCCATGCTTAGAGTATTTGGCACCTCTACCCCCACTTTAAAGTGTCAAGCGACCCACAATTAAATGTTAAAAAATTAAAAATTTATGTTGGCAAGAATATTGATTTCACAAACTAGAAACTAGAAATCTGAAAAAAATGATTTGCTTAGAAATAAATTAAATATGTTTAAAACAATAACATGATACTGAGCCAGACATTGATGGTGGTACAGCATAACTAATATCACTATACACTAAGCCAGACATTGATGGTAGTGCAGCATAACCCCCATCACTAAATACTAAGCCAGACTTTGGCACGTTAGGCCTCTGCCCCTGAAGCAGGCGGCCTGTGCAGCCTCTGCCCCTGAAACAACCCCTCTGTGCCACCTCTGTCCCTGAAGCACTCTTCTCATGTTGGTCAGCCCCCTATACAAGACCGAGCACGGTAGACTGAGATGAATCCAAAGAAGGCCAGATGAGAACCATTAAAGGTGGGAACCCCTAAATATCTCCTTAGAAATGGTTAAAAAGTCGTCATCTCTGCTGGATCGAAACCCTCACAATGTGTTATTTTTTGGAAAACCTCCCATTGGGTGCACCAACCCCGGAGGACATCAGCTTGGTAATGTCACAACACACACAGCAACTCCTGAAATGTTGAGTATCTCATGACTACAACATCTTATCACATGATATAAACTAAAAACGTTGCAAAAATGTAAAACATTCTGGAGGGAAACAAACGTATTTTCGTGAAAATTTTCCACTGAACCATTTTTAGAACGCGGGCAAAGTTCTATATCTTCTACAACTCTCTGTAAAGTGAGTATAAGGGAAAGTGAGGACCTCGACATAAACTCGGTCTCAGGTTGTTCCTGAAGTTGTTCAACCTGATGAAGCCGATCTCTAGTTTAGGTCCCGTAACCCTACGTACCTTAAAATAAATTGTGGTGTTTCACACGGACTAATTTGATCTATACCCATAACTCATGCGTTCCGTATGGAGCCACCAGCTAAGCGCATAGCCACGATGAATGGCTGGAAATAAACGGCGCATTGTATATTGTGACCACGTCTCTATAAATCATACATTTTCAGTAAAATGTGGGCGAGGGTTTGTGATGACAGAGAACTCAAACACGTTTTTCTTCATTTCCTTCCTCGAACTGCTAACGTTCACACACAAAATTAATAATGTAATTATTACGCGGCTGAATAGTGCCGGACTCACGTGTTATTGAATATCCCCGAAAATGTTTATTTGTACAAGTGTTCGTAATGAAAGCCGGTTCATAATAAATCAACTTGGAATTTTTTTTTTGTCCTCGGACTTTGGTGACTACTTCAGAGAACTCCGGGGCCATTGAGTTCCTAGCATTAAAAAAACATTGTTTTTAGGTCTGCCTCTGTTTGCCATATTTTAGGAACTTCATATTTTGTAACAGATGGTCCAATTGTCCTTTTGGTGATGAAAATATGAATATTAACTTCTATATCATCTTTTATCCATCCATGGATCGGAAATAATATTTAGTCTTAAAGTTTGGCCGGCAAATGGGGGCGGGGGGGTTCAGGGAAAATTGCCCCAGAGTTTCTTGGTTGGAGACAAAACAAAAAATAGGACAACAGTTATTGGGTGACCCAAAAAAAAACAAATTTTATTCTCATTAATGGAATTTCCTGCTTCCTATAAATGCTGTCACCGGCGAAGTGCGTTTTTTTGCACAGGCACCATCTGGTAAGTTTCAAAACTACCTGCCACAAAATCAACCTGATAATAACAAAAATGGGTTTTGTGAACCACAAAATCGATGTTTATGTTCTCCATATGGGTTTTTTTTTTTACGGTTAGGTGGTCGCTCTAAATCAGGAAATTGTTTTGAATATTGGAAATTTCTCGGATAGCTCAAGCTCACGGCGGCTTGGCTAAGAATCGAGAATTGACCTCGTAGGCGATAAGGAACTATTGATGTGGCACCATCATCAGACGATAGCGTGGACATCCGAAATTCCTCCACTTTAGACCTGGGAGCAAAAACTTGCCCTATTTCCGAAAGGTAACACAAAGTAGTGTTTTCTGCCCCAAGAAATCTCTTGTGGATAGAACCTTGTTCCTACATCTGGATTTCCGTGGACTTATGTATCATGACTGTCACGACATGTTCTCCACAGGACTGCTGATGATGCACTCAACTATCAATGGCCAGAAACGATGGTTTCTACCAACTTTGCCATCGTCACCACATTGGCGGGAGTTAGCACAGAAGCAGACGGAAAATAGTTTTTGCAGTAATTCCCATGGAAGTGTTTTTTTAAATGTTTTACCAGCTCTGCTCCTTTTGTCAGGGGTACGATTTTAATGGCTCTTCGAGACGCATACCCTACACGCATGTCACTGGCACGCACTCTACACACCGTTACTGAACTCCCCAATCTCCTTGACTTGGGATTTTCACTAAAACCTTCAGGACCTCAACCTTATTAGTCACCCCTTCAGAATGCCCCTGGCAAGGGCCATCAGGCAATGCTTGACATTAGCTGTAATAAATCCGTTACACGGGTGACAGCCGGACATCTGTCTCCTTGCCTTAAAGGCAGTGGGCACTCTATCCTCATGCTCTCCCTTACATCTATCAATGTCTATATGTATTATTGCACGTCGGTGGCAGCCCAGTTTGCACATCCACAAAAAAACAGTGTGTGGCAAACCCAGCTTTGGGCATGCGCTCTGGCGGACTGGTGCATCCATGGGTCATGGCAGCCGACCGTCAGGGCATCAGTCCTATCATTGAGTCTGTACTGTCCACTATGCACACTTTCTCGGGTGTCGTCTTACTAGGTAAAAATAATTAATGGTGCTCAAAGGCGACAGAGGAGATCTTTTCTTTTTATACCCTTCTGCCCTCCCCCACCTGTGTGTTTTGTCTGGCTTTGGTACCCTAAGGCGTATACGGTATCCGAACACTGGAACGTCACATAATTATAATATAGAATTAGATATTACATGATATAAAGTCAAATCACATCATATTATATTATGGGGAACCATTCTGAAATTGGCCTTGGCGCCACTGCAGCCAATGGACTCTTCCAGCTGAGTGGACCATACCATTTATGTTTGACACTAAGGAAACCACTTTTAATACTTTAGAATTGCCCTTTTTAAGAAAATATCTCTTGTTACCTCATACCAACAGCATTTGAGGCAAATGTTGGACTTTTTTGGGTACATATCTGGCTCCCGGAGAACGGGGGGAATTGGTGAAAAGAAGGAGGATCACCGAGGGAGAGTGGAAATAGGAGATGGATGTTGAGAGGGCTGCGTGAGGCCTGCAGGTCTGATATTATCAGCAGACCTAACAAAACCTTTTTCATTAGCTCCTTCCTTTACTTGTACAGACATGCAAATGCCTTACTTGTGCCTGTCAATCACTGCTGGACGGGGTGTCTATATTTTCTCATCACTTTTTCCCAAGCTGTCTCTCGTTCATTCTTCCCCCATCTTTTCTACGTCTAGCCAAACCTCTATTTTCCCATCAAACGGCAAGCGTTAATGACACGCTGTCCCCCTCTTCAATGCATCGGCCCTTCCGTACACTTTGTAGGTCTTAAATTGTTAAAATAAAAAGGAAAAACTGTTTTTGTTTTTTTTTTTAAAAGCAAATCATTGAGAATTTGATGTTTACTCAAAGCAAACATAGCGCCCGCAGCCACCGGGGTGATGCAAATCGGGTAAACACGTCATTGTTAAAATGTATTTAGTAACAGAACCAGAAATCAGGTTTCTAAACTAAATTTGTGTGTGTAAAGAAAAGTAGAATGTTTAGGTAAACACGTGTGTAGCATGTGGTCTGCTAGTAACCCTCTTAATATCTCAAGCCGTGCGTGTAGAAGGAATTTTTTGATGTTCTGAGAAATGTCTTTAAAAGAATGGTTATTGATCACATTTCTTCCCAAAGCCTGCGTTCCGAGACATATAATCCAAAATGTTTTAAAAAAAATAAGATCTGTGTATTTAGGAAACGGAGAACACTTCTCAGGAACATTAAGTAAACCATTTCCTTTGGCGAATTCTTCATGTGACATGAGACCATGTAAGGTAGAGTTAGAACAACAAAGTGAATGAAGTTGCCCCCGGGGATCCATCACCGGCTACCTGAGTCATCGATATAGAGTATCTCGCTTAGGGTCATACTTTGGAAGAAGTTCACATGGTTTTAAACCTAACAATAACACATCGGTCCCTCGAGTTACACGATAATCTCTTTATTTAGCTGATGATTAAAGTCAACCATTAAAAAAAAAAAACTTGTCGCCTGCAGAGCCAGGAAAAGAAGAAAGAAATGATGAAAAACCATTTTTAGCTAAAAAAAATATTATTTCACACTTTTGTGTTATCTTTATAGGTCTCATTGTGTGAAATGGGTAAGCTCCCCATCAGTTATCCGGTATTAAGCTTGTAAAAAAGCTTTCTCCACCAAAAGCCACCTTGTTGACGAAGTGTTAGAAATATAACATTGTGTCTTGGCTTAATTATTCCTTGGGTAATTAATGTGTATCTGATACTTCCATTATGAGGCTTTACAACCCCGTTTCATTACAGGTAAAGGAAATACCTTCATCAGGGACCAGGTCGGGGAACCTTCTCGGGCGGAATCCGGCAAAGAGTTGACCAAGGACCCTTAAGGATCGCACTGGCCAGGATTGGCACAATGTTTCCACGTCGCCTCGTATACGTTCCGGCTGATTGATTTCCCACATAATAACATTACGAGCATTTTACACGTTTAGCCATTTGACTGGATAAAATGCTTTCTAAGTAAATTAAAAAAGTATGAAAACTCCCCCATATCTGAGTGGCTGTATGGGAATACCTCTGTATTCAGTGAGTGCTACCAGCCAGGGTCATCTTATAATGTCTGACAATGTCCTTGTACGCACGGACGCTTTGGGATGTACTCTCCATCACTATAGCTCAAACAGGAACCAACGCGTTGATTGACCCAAAGATTGGGTCTTCTTTGAGGCATGGGACCACTTTCGGGTCCTACTCGTTTAAGGGTAGGTATTAACATGCCCAAATTACTATCTCTATACATTTGGGTTATCTCATCCAATACCAAAGGCTCGTGGACTATTTGTCACCTTATAGTCATGGAAATGATGGGTAACTATGTTATTCTCTCCAGTGGAATTGTTAAAATAGTGAAAGATCTTCTAGAATGGAAATCAGATTATTTAGAGTATTTTTGCCTTTGCATAGCGGCTATGAGATAATGGACCGGGCCATCAAAATGATGCTTAATAAAAATCTCTGGCGCTATAGGGTAAGACTGTGAAGAAGTATTAAATAATGAGATTCATGCAAGATATTATGCAAAAAAAAAAACCAACATAATTTTTGTTAGTAATATTAATAATGATTATTATTATTATTGTTATTCTTGTTGTTGTTATTATTATAATTATTATTTTAGAACTGCTCTTGTGACATTCCTACTAATTCCGGCTAACTCATTGTATCAATTTTGTTTTTATTTTATTTTATCATTTTTGTCTTTGCATTTTTTCTTTGCTTTTTGTAGTTATTTTTCTTTCCCTTTTAACCCCCCCCCCAAAAAAAACAGCAGAGGGACATGGTCTATTTATTTATTTATTATTATTATTATTATTTTTGCTGTCTGTGTTTTTCTTGCTCTGACCCAGTTTCCTGATCCCTTGAAACGTTTTATTTTACTTTGATCACCTTTTCGTCACAAGATGTCCGAGTAACATGAGAAACCAGATCAGAACTCTTGGAATTATGAGCAGAAACATCAGTTCTAGGTGCCGTCGCTCGGTATGAAGATACTGTCCTGCTTTAGACCTGAGCTTCATTCCCTTCACAATAATGGGGGGATTTAGTTATAATTACATAATTATGTAGATGCCCTAATAAAAAAAAATCTTTTTTTTTTTACTGAATTTCAGTAAGGCATAACAGCAACATATGATGTGACATCAGATCTACTGAGACCTTAATCAATTGTTGGTCTAATCCCATGCATGTTTAGGTCCCCTCACTGTATTAGCCTCTACCACTTCTGCTGGGAGGCTGTTCCATTTATATACCACCGTTTTGTTAAAGTAAAACCTCCTTAAATTACTAGCCTCCCCTGCAAATTATCTTATGGGGTCCTCTCAATGTATCAATCTTTAGTTCTAATGTGTGTATCTTGGAATTTATCGCATGTACTGTATGTGTGAAACCCATACTCACACGTAGTTATGTTAATAAAGCAAATAAACACAAAGTGTTAATTGTACACTAAAAGAAGCCAAAGATGTGATATCAAACACCTTGCACATTCCTGGTAAAACATAATTACAGAAGTCATTAGCAGCCAATGTCATTACTACCAACATCAAGGATCCCAGGGGCTGCAGGGACCCGCGTTACACCCCTAGTACTGAAAACAGTATTGTGACTTACTTAGTTTCTTAATTCCAGCCTCAGGAACCTCAGATTTATGTATTCAGCAGAAAAGGTCTGCTTTTGGTCACTTGATGATTTTGGGAAGTGTTTGAACATTTTACTAAGAATTATGTTTTTAATGCTACATTTAGTTACAAAGGTGTTACATTTAGTACTTTATCACCTTTAATTGTTAATTAATGTTACTCAATAAGTAAATGAGAATATATATACAAAAAAACATCATGTGAAGTGTTTTTTGCATATTTTACACAGTCTAATAGCACATTTCCTCTAATGTACTGTTAATTATTATTTCTTTTGTCTTGCAGATCACATCCTGGGGGCAGGCTAAGTAATAACACTCATTAAGAACCAAACAGGTTTACGACCTTGTCACTCAATGGCTTATTTAATCATGCCTTAACCCTACATATTCCTAAAGGGGCCTGTCTAAATATAGGCCACTTACTGTTAAAAACTTGCACTATTGGAATGGGTTAATACCTACACAGAAATCACTGAATTCATGAAATTATTAGGCAACAAATGAATAGGTGCTGAAACAAATTTATTTTTGCCCTGTTTAGAGTAGGGATTGACTCTGTTGTGTCACAGGGACCAGTTCACTATTAAACAAGAGGCTACAGCAAAAATGAATGAATGTCTGGGGTGTATTCAATAAACTTAGAGAGTCTGCAGGTAGATAGAATCTTTCCATTCCCCAACATTTTTATGGATTATCAGCCTATTTGGCTATGATCAAGTGTGGTAGCTGTGAGTACTTGATCCTCTGACCTTAAGATCAGGAAGAGTGGAAGCCTGAGCTGCTATAGAATCCCAGACAAGGCTATGGTCCCTCAGAGGTTTTCCCTACTTGGGTTTTTTCCTCTCTTGATGGCTCTCCCTGAGTCCAGAGGAAACCCTAGTTTTGGTTGTCTGTATAGCATTATATAAAAAAAACAACAACAAAAAATAATGTTTCGGTTTGGGATATAGCAAGAACATTACTGGTAATAGCCTCATTTCACTTTAGACCCTTCACCGGCACGTTTTTCTCTGTGAGCAGTGAGGAAAATTATGAGATCAGCCTTGGGACTGAGGCCTGAATGTCTTCTAAAAACAGCTACCCCTTGTTTGTTGGAGTTTTCACAGCCAGTTACGTCATGAACTTAACATCATGTGACCTGACATTTAGGTTAGAGCAAATGCAAAGCTTCAGGAAGTAGATAGGGTCTTCACGCACCTTGTGAGTGGATATTTAAAATTTCAGAAAAGAATAGAAAAGGTCATGAGGTATTCACAAATACTACTGTGGGAAGAAGATGTGACTTCTCGCCCAGATAAAGTGCAGGGTATGTGATGTTCCAATGGAGAACACCATGTGCTTCCAAAGCGAGAGCATTGCACGTGGACACCAGAATCTAGAATGCATGTTCTCAGCAGTCTTCCACACGGAACCTTAGCGAGCTATCAGCGTTTTCATCTAATTAGTAAAGAAAGATGTTATTTTTAGGCCGGGCACTTAGGCACTTGTGAAAATGTTGACCTTTTTAAATCCCTGCTTAGACAGACATTTCCAATAAGTGTCGAGGAGAAGTCTGCCAGCCCCAGCTCACTGCATTAATTCTCTCTCCATCATCTCTGGGCTGAATTTAATCCGAGTTGGTTCCTTTGAGCCTTTTGTGCTTACTGGTGGTGGGGGGGGGGTTGATTTTGGCGCAAAAAGGATCGCATTACAACTTTCATTTCCTGAAATGTTTGAGGGAACATCCAGAGTTTTATCCGCACATCAGCCAAAGTCGCCGGCTCGGGTTTCAGGTCTTGTCACTCAGCTGTCACCAAAACAAATGACCCTCTCAGAAATGGAGATTGAGTGAGCTACCTGTTATTCATGACCCCTGGAGCAGGTGATCACTCATGGGAAAACAGGTAGAATGAATCATTTAGCTGTTTTGTATTTCCTCCCTTTTTTTTTCCTCTTTTCTTTTTTTTTTTTTTTTTTGGCTGACCCAACCACGGTGCTAAACCTGTCAGCACAAAGAAAAGAAAAAATAAGGAGGTAATTAACTCTTCTCTGTCCAGGAAGACGCAGCAAGAGGTGACGAAGATGTGTTTTCGCAAGTACCGCAAAATACGCGTCCTATCTTTTCATAGATACATTTTTTTTCTATTATTCGAAAAATAGCCTATTATTTGGCTGATGAAATTTACCTTTTTTTATCTTGAATATTATGTTAAAAGTCTAATTTTTTCCTTGATTCCCCACTACCCACAAACAATGAAAACAAAATCTATTCCACGCTACTTTTACTTTGTAATTCATTTTTTTATTAAAAATAACATTTTAATAAAAAAAATATAATAATTCTCTGATTCTGCTGATTTCATAGTTTGTCCCAGTTTTTTGACAAAACATGTATTCCTGAAAAAATAAACAGTTTTTGAAATAATAGATGGTTTTATTTTCCAGGGTAATGAAAGGGTGATAGGACGCACATGCGCAGCGCCCGGTGGTTTTTATAATCTGCATTTCTTTTTTAAAATGAATAGTGTTGTCTGGTTCCCAGGCTAGGGTTCTTGAAACTCAATGACCCACCAGTTCTGCTAAACCCGAGAAGTACAGACCATCGTCGCTGACCCATGCGATGGCTCGGACAGGCCGACTAAGTTATTCTCATTGTTAAGTAAAGCATTATGGTGTTTGCATATGATCCGCAAAGCAAATATAGAAGATTTGCATGTTCCTTCATCTTCAATCAGTAGCGCTTGGTCCTGACTTTTTTTTCTAAACCTTAAAAACCTAAGAGCGAAATGATTAAATATATATTATACAATAATTTGATATAAATATCACATACATTTATATAGGATATATATTTTTTCTAGCTGAGAGGCTATTTATTTTAAAAATGAGAGTTACAAATGTCAAGGTTCTCTCTCTGGGTGCAAAAAATAAATAATTGGATTTGTAAATTATTTTGATTATAGTAAATAATGGATATTGAAGCTATGTTTTATCACAGCAGATTAAGACACATTTATGGAGAGTTCAGGTGGATAAAAAGAGAGAAAGAATGTAGACAGAGGTAAAATCACTTGTTAGCAATTATAGATAATAATAATAATAATAATAATAATAACAATAATAATATACATAACATACATAATGCAGAACAAGAGAAACGGCATCAATAAATGACACTACACAAAGTTGCCAATATTTAGAAAAACCATAGAAACATGGAATTTTCCGCCAGGTCGGCCCCATTCGGCCCCATTCGGCCCCATCTAGTCTGCCGTTTCCCTTGCTGTAAAGACTCAAACCTTAATCAGTCGTTGGTCTCGTCTTAGATTCAGGAGCCATATGCCTACCTCTAGCAAGAAATAACAATGCTGGCTCTTTTTTCTCCTCCAAAGGTGACCCTCCAGCGTACATTATACCTTTAAACAGATTGTGTTTCATTTGTGGCTCCTGTGCCTGGGGCTGCGGGGTTTGAAGCAGAGAACTCAACGGGCTCAGTTTACAAAGAGAATAAAGTCGTAGGGTAGGAACTATAGAGCGGACCGAGGGTGACTGCGTGAAATGCCCTGGGTGGACTCTAGTAGTGGCAGAATCTTGGGTTATTCTTCTATGAGTTCCTGGTGTTCTGATATATTACAGCCCAATAATAGGACCCTCTTTACTTAATGTATCGGCTCGTCTTATTCTGTCGGTTCTAGGTTTCCCAGATCCTTTGAGTGTACGGACTGTAAGAAGCGGCAGAGGGAATCGTTGGCGGTAGAATTTTAAAAGATAATAATATGTGGCCTTCTGGGTGAAAGGGTTGGACAAGACTACTCTAAACAGCCATATTTCCCCTCTCCCGATTTAAATCAGCGATACTCTTTATAAACACCTTCCTGCCTTTCTTATGGACCAACTCCAGTCCTTGAGGACCACAAATATTCTGTGTATCCTCAATGGAACACACGCCGTTTAGTGAATTTGTAATAGAGATACCTGTGCTCAGGCTGGGATATCCAAAAATGATGGCCTGTCTGCGGCCCTCTCGGACTGGAGTCATAAAGCCCTGTTTCGGACTATATTTTAGCTGTTTTTGTATAATGTTATAGCGCATACAGCTGCCCCGGAATGGATCATGTTCACCCTGACACTTTACACCCAGTGTATTTTTAAACCATGACCGGCTGACGCAGTAGAATTGCCCGGTGGCAAAAACTGTTTTGCCCCTGTCCCTTTAAAGCCACATCTTCCTCGCCACCTTTTGTGCCACCGGATAGGGGTCACTAGGACACAGCTTCATAACTTTCATTAACATATTGGGTGGATTAAGATCCTGATCTACCCAACGCTCTAAGATTATGCTATTAAATTGTATTTGCAAATTATATTAACAAACCACCCAACCCCCTAAATCAATACACATTAAGTTTCATTGATGTCATAGGTATCATGTTGCATGTTGGGATTTGGGAGAAAACAAGGGATTATATACATTTCTCCATCGAAAATATATATATATATTTTTTTTGTAAACCTATATTAAAATGAATTGCCTCCTGTCTATGGTGATCCTTCTGTGATCCGCAACCCTTTTAGCCTACATTGGGTTTAGGGAACACAATATAACATAATGACCCCACAAAGGGTTAATGTTCCTTTCTGTGAATGTATCATTTTTATCCCAATAAATCATATTTTAGCAATTTTATTTTCAGATATCTAAAAGATTTCATTAATAAAAATATCAGATTGTAGCCATTTTATCGTTCTTTCTGTTTAGAAATACAAATGTTACTTAATTACTAATATTTTTCTTCCGAACATATTTTAAAAATGTAACTTAAAACAAACATGTTTTGTTATCATTTTTATTATTATCAAGAATAGTAATTTAGACATGCAGTCTCTTTTGTTAATTCTGTATGCACTCTGATAGGTATAAAAAGTACCAAAAAATTTAGATTGTAAGCTCACGAGCGGGGCCCTCATAAGCCCCCCAAGGCTAGATGGCAGCTGAGGGGCAGAGTTCTCAACAAGAATGAATGTATATTTGTTGGAGCTTATTGAAAAAAGTTTTAATAATTATAATAAAAAGGATACAGCATTATTATCACAAATGGGTAAATAATAATAATAAAATAATAATAATAGTGGCATTGTTTTAAATTACTACTTTGGGGATTTTGTAAAAAAATGACTTTATATTTGTAAGTGATGTTTTCAAAATCCTAGTCCACCTTATTTTTAAAATACATTTTCCCTTTAAGGCCAAAACAGACAATGTTTAAATTTTACCAGTAATGGATTTTCATAATGTAGGGCACTATTTAGGAAAGACTTGCTCTTATGTACATGAAATGTATATTTTCTGTTGACCCACATCTCTCCATTGTTGCTTATCATGTGATGCCCTCATGTTCTCGAACCCCCTGTGATGTTTGCTTTATGGCAGAGCTGATTTTTTGCCCCTTTCTCCGTAGACTTTCGTTAATTAAAGTGAGTCACGTATTCTACTGTTTAGGACATTAGACATGTTTAAGGGTGTGATGTGGGCCCATGCTTTAGTTTCTTGATGCTTTAATAAAGACATTAATACCATCTGCTACTAATGGCTTCTGTAATGATTTATTGGCAGGCTGTGGCAATGAGTCTGTAACCATAGCACTGGCTTTTTGGGGGAAAAACTAGCCTTTTATTTATTTGCTGTATAATATAACTGAACATAAATTGGTACTGATTTCACACAATTACCTGTTCAATGAGACCACAACTTGTATTATTATTATTATTATTATTAATAATAATAATAATAATAATTGAGTCATAAAGCACCATCATATTCAGCAGCACTGTACAAACTCCAACACATATATAGTGGCAGGGACCCCCAAACCATCTAAAGGAGACCCTAGATTTATATATTATGTCTTTTTATCCAACAGATTGGGATAAGGTGAATGCTCCAGACACACATAAGGGATCAAACACAATACTATACATTATACACTATATTTCATTAAAAAATGTATAATCTGCTGCTCTGCAGCAGACAGGTTCTAAAGTCATGGCCATGAAGACAAGCCAGTATTTCAACAACTGTAGGGAAAGTATGTGCTAATTACCTGTGCAGCAGGCAAGGGGTTAAGCCAGTGCAGGGGATCAGGGTATCCAGTGCATGGGAAATGTGTGTGTGGCAGGGTGAGAACTGCCTGCAGGGGAGAGGGGCAGGGTAAAATGTCAGAGAGGGCCAGGGAGGCATCTACACCTGGGACTGACACCTCCCCAGCTTTCTCAGACTTTTCACAAAATTCCCCTGCAAGTGTCTCAAGGAGGAGGAGGGGAGATCAGAGCAAGGTGCAGGTTTACCTGGGTGTATTAGTGAGCCCCCCCCCCAGGCAAGGCTTTCTATTCTATGTTCTTTTAATCTCCCCTAATGATCAGAGAGGCTGTGTCATATTCAGCATTATTTATATGTATATAATATTATCCTTAGTGTCATCTTTCACTTCCTACACAGACCCTTTAACCTTCCTCAGGATCAGTTTAGGTTACATAGTAACACATACACATATAGACATTATATATATGTATGAACTTGTAACTAGCCAGGGGATGTATACATATAACCGTGTCTATGTCTGCCAGACTGACTGTCTGTCTGTCCTCTTTGTGTCATATGCCTTGGTGTACCCAGCAAATCACATCAGACATCTCTGATTCTAGCCTGTCTAATGAGTTAATATTGTTATGGCATTAAAAGGGGTGTACAGAGCCTGTACAGGGGAAACAAAGATGCACTGGTCATACTGCATTGCTAGAAGTAAGTAACCCCCCTCCACCTTCTCCTGCCACCACAAACCCTCAGCTTCCCACCCTGCCCTGTAATCCTATACCCCATGCATTGGATTATAGAGTTATAGACAGGAATCCCTTCTGGTCATAAAATAAAATGTGATGCTGATAACATTATACTTTCAGGTGCGAGGCTGGGACCATCAGAATTTTTAGCACTGGTAACCCTTGCATGTTTTCTTTGGCGAAGGAAGGGTTAAATCAGGACAGAGACCTTTACATAGCATGTTTACCCTAAGAAGGAAACTGCGAAGTGAGAAAAATAAAAGTGAAAATACTAAATATTGGTAAATTGGCTATACGATACAAAGCCTACTGTCCTATTATTTATTTAATTTTTAAAAAAAAATATGTAATTATTAATGTTATTTAATAAAAATCTCAATGGGAGAGAGTCAATCTGTTAAGTATATTGTTTCTTGATCTTTTTCATTTGCAGTTGGTAAGGACATTGGTATGGGATTCAATGTGATAAATTTACCTATTTTCTTGCCTATTCTTTGTGATAACTTTACAGTAGACTCCCAGGCCTATTAAAATGGACCAATTCCATGGGTGCGAATTTGGTTTATTCAATTTCTAATTCTAAAACAATTAAATAAATCTATCTATCTATCTATCTATCTATCTATCTATCTATCTACCTCTTTATAAATGTATCTATCAATGTTTTTGGCATCTATGTCTCTATATATCTCTCTCTATCTACCTATTTATCAATTCATCTATCAATCATTTATTTATCTGTCTGTCCATCTACCTGTCTGTCCATCTACCTGATAAAATCTCTCCCACCTTCAGAAATGTAAATATTTACGGAACCCGGTTTTTAATGGAATAAAATATATTATCCAATAGTTATGTATACACTGATTTATAGTGAAAATCGCCAATACACGATTATCATTATATGCAGTAAAATGTACCTAAATTAAGGTTTAATTTAAATATATATCTGCATTCAGCATGCTTCAGCATAGCATGAGTGAGTAAATAAGATTACTATCGCTTGTATTATATAAACATAAAGAAAAGTGTGTATATAGGGATTAGAAATCGATTGTCTATAATAAGAGTTAATTCATATTTTAAGGGAATGCATCGAGTTAAGGGTTAAAATTAACCCTTGAATTTCAAAAGCATTATCTATGGCAAATAAATAAATAAATATCTGCTTACAAAGTATACATTGAAACGAAACAAATCACGGTTGGAAGGTGCATTGGTAAGATATCGCCTGTTGCCATGGAAAATACATATTTTACCATATTCTTTCTTAAATTGCTCAAATTACAAAATGTTTCAACGGAAGAGTTTTTAATTGAGGAAATTATTTTCGTAATTCTTAGGCTGATTTTTCTATTATTCCGCTAAACCGAATTCCGACATGAAAACTTTAATACGGTAGTATACAGATTTAAAAAAGAAAAACAAATTTACGAAATAAGACCTACCCTGGCATTATAATAATTTTAATCTAATCTTTTAATCCTATCATATCGGATAAATGAAATATTATTAGAAAAATCTATTTAAAGTTATGTTAACTTAAGCATCAATAGCGCTAATGAAGTGATATTATGTATAACATATTGCATTTTTGTTTTTAGTTTTTTTAGGATTTTTTTGTAATTTATGTATACAATGACAGAGAATTGTTGCAATCTGTTCTACATGTGGATCCTATCAGCCACCGAATCAGACTTTCATCGGAGCTCAGAGTGAATGTAATTTTATTTTCACATTTGTTAAGTATTATGCCAAAACTAATTGTGGATAGCCCCCACTAATTCAGAAGCCCACCACTCAAGGGCACTGAACAAGATCAAGTATAGTATATCTGGAAATTTGCTTTATAATAATTATTATTATTAGTATTATTAGTATTATTATATATACAATTCATCAATCGGTTAAATTAGGCTTTCCAATTAAATATTTTCTTATGCAACTTGTCAAACAAAAAAGATTCAGATCCCCATGACCAGCCCCAAAAATTCAGCATCATTAGGGTTTTAGAACAGCCATTCGGTCCATAATTACTAGTTATAAAAGAAAGAATCCTAATATTCTAAATACATTTTGTGAATAAAGATAAAAACAGTTATTCAGTCAAAACTTGCTGGTGATAATAGCAAAATTCCGATATCCTAAATAAAATTTGTAAATAAAATTTGAAACAGTAATTCAGACCAGAATGGTGATGAATATTAGCAAAATTCCAAGAGACTAAATTAAATTTGTAAATAAAAATGAAAACAGTGAGTAAAGTCAGAATTATGGTTGATAATATCAAAAATCAAATATCTTTAAAAAAAATGTGAATTAAATGTAAAACAGTATTTAAGTCCAAAATTACGGGTGAGAATGTCAATATTCCAACATCCTAAATAAAATGTGTTATTATTTGTTGTTAATAGAAATTAAAATAGTAATTCAGTCCAGAATTGCTGGTAATAGTAGCAAAAACCCAATATTGTGAATTTACACTAAACAGAAGTAGAGTATTTTAGTATGTTTTGCATGTATTATGTGTGTATTTTATTAGTATATGTGTGTATATCCTACTTGTCCCCTGCAGCACTGAATTCACTAATTAGGAGATACTTAAATCTGTTGACATAAGGACATGAAAAAACTGCAATGAAAATAAAGCCAGTCTCCCATTCACACTGTGATCTAAGCTCCAGTAGTTGCCAAAAGTCACTCTAGAAAGGCTTTTCTGGAGTATTTGCTTTTTTTGGTCCTGAATGCAGAGAATGTCTGTATGTCCCTGGTGAGTGTCCCTCCTGCAGAGGGGGCATTTATCCATGTCCCCAAAGCCAGGAGGGTAAACACTAATGTGACTTAAATAAACACTTATTTAATGATCCAAAACACAGGCAAAAGGATCTTTTAGCTGAACTAATGTCTCTGATGTCCAGAGGGGAAATCATTATTTTCTGTGCTGGTTGTCAGAATAAAATTCGCATATTAAAGAGATAGAAGCTTGGGGCTAATTACAGCTAAATAAGGGCTGCAAGATCTTGAAAAAAAAATAACAACCATGAATACAAGAATTTCACATTACTGACAGTTTAATAAATATCACAGATAACTGTTACACAAAAAGTTTTATCCCCATTATTACCATAGAAATGAGACTAAAATTAAATAAATAAAAATCGATTCTATGAAAAGTAAAGCTAACTATTACAAAGTGGCAAAATATTTATGCTGTTTTTAATGTTTTTACTGGAAAAATAAAAAAAATAAGATAAGTTTAGGAGAAATAGCAACATGATGCATTCAGTTTAATTTTTCTTGGGATATATTCTTTTAAAATTTGAACAAGGATTATTTTTCTGCTAAATTCAATTAATCGGTACACAAGGGGTCAAATGAGATATTATAAAAATACTGTTTTTTTATTTTAAGTATAATTATTTTGCAGGGAAAGGGGATGTTCAATTAAATACTAGTCCCTCTGGAACTCAAAGGGTCAAATAGAGTATTATAAAAACTCTAGGATTTGAACATATGATAAAAGCTTTGTGAATATTGATGCTAATTGTTTTTCAATTCCAATCAACAGTGAAAAGGGTTTATGACCTGTTTATTGATAAGAGATCGTCAGGAGATATATTGGTCTTAAATTACGAAGCAGCATATATTTATCTCAGGTGCAAGAATATTAATTCACTTCTAGGCGATAATTTTCTTAAAAATGAGATAAAATCCAGAAAATATTTTATTTTCTCAATTAAAAATACATTTAAAAAGAAAAAGCTAATTTATGCAGTTCCTTAAGGTCTAACTGGTTGTCCAATTGCTTAGTTTGATGATCTAATCAACGTATCCACAATAGATCATCACGAGTGTTTGAAGAAGTTTAGCGCCTGTATATTTAGCACAAACTCTATCTTGGCCAGTAGGAAGGTTGTTTATGCCATGACTGTGAAGAATCCAAAATTATTAAGGATGTATAAAGACATGGAGGTGTTAATCCAGTCCCTCTGGTCACCCCCCCAAAAAACCAATAGACCCCCAATTAACCCACAAAAGGGTAAAGGAACAATCATGTAACCAGTCATCATTTCGGGACCCATTGAGGCATTTAATGCCTTTTTTTTTTTGTTGTTTTCCTTTGGATGGCATCATTAATATTAACCCTTAAACCGCAAAGGCAGCAATGAAACGCTTTGCCCACGCTTCTAAATCTCAGAGGGTTAAGAGTTCTTAATATATCTTTTCTAATACATTTTAATTATAATTATTTAAGAACACTTACTTGTCTTTCACCCTTGGGGAGAAAATGTCCTTAAAAAACCACATTAAAATTATTGCAATTTTTAAAAAAAAAATGTTATTTCACATAGAAATTTGTTGCAGTTTGCACATTTATCCAAAATTCGTAGTGTTAATTTTTGTTCGATTTTGCTTCTTCAAGAAAACACATCAGCCGCACCTTCTTCTGTTTCTTTTTCTAATACTGCATTTTATTAGGAACTAATTTGCAATCTTTTTTTATATATATATATTGTTACACTAAAAGTGAAAAAAATGTAAACGTAGCCTCATTCAAAATTGAATAGGTGCAATCACAGTTTTAATTGCTGTTTTAATTTGTCCTTAACCAATTTTGCTAATTTTCTCATAGAAACAAAAAATATTCATAAATAAAACACAATAGTATCATTTTTGTACAGTCTAAATTGTGGAACAATATTGGGGGGGGTTTAGAGCAGAATCTATTTTTTATGATGAATTGATGCATTTAAATCTCCTGAGCATTTGGCTAATTGCAGAAAATCTGTAAGAGCATTCAAAGGTGATGAGTGAGATCTGGGCTGATTTTAAGGAAAAAAATAAAATAAAAAATAATTTTCTTTACATGTTAAGTACCATGAGAAAGAGTGGAGCATCAGAGTCATGAAATGTCTTGCTATGTACAGAGTGTGAAGTCTCTGGGTAGTGAAGATGTCCTTTAGGATCCTAGATCCACCAAGCTGGAGGTGAGGGGTCCCAGCAAAGAGTCCTGCAGTTGGTGCTGGTGGGCCTGCAAGCTGTGGCTGCCCTGTGAAGAGCCCAAAGCACTCAGGGTATAAGCTGAAGCCCCAGGGTGCCCCAGGCTGCCCTGGAGTAGGAGAACTGAGTTCTGATCTGGGCTCTGTGGAGGAGAAAATTCTTCTTCTGAACTGGACATAAGTGATTTGCCTCCATCCAGGGGTGAGAGCTGGTTCTGTTTGTTGGACGATGTGTTATTATTTTCAGTGTTTTCCCTAAATAAAAACAGAAAATTTTATGAATATTGTACAAGATTGTTTTTAACAATTCTAGTCTGTATGCATGAAAATTAAACATCATCTATCTATCTATCCATCAATCAATCTATCTATCCATCGATCAATCTATATATCTATCGATCTATCTATCTATCTATCTATCTATCTATCTATCTATCTATCTATCTATCTACCTATTCATCTCTCCATCCACATACAGATATTTTAGACAGTTTAATATGACATGCGGATTAAAAATAACTATTTTCAGTGGACCCCAGAAATTTCTTATATTCATATTATATTCACGTTTATTATTATTATTATACTTGATTATACTGTTAATAAAGAAAGTATTTGTTTTGGTAAATTGACTTAAACATAAAATGTAAATTGATCTAAAAATACAACGTAAATTGATTTAAAAATGAATGATAAATTATGTTTTAAATCAATGCAATAAAAATTAAAATAAGATTAATACGACTGATCAAGTGAGTGGTACATTGGGTCGTACATGATTAAACGCACTCTGACACACACACACACACACACACATATATATATATATATATATATATATATATATATATATATATATGTGTGTGTGTGTGTGTGTGTGTGTACATTCAGCATGCTTCAGCATAGCATGCGTGAGTAAATACACGATTACTATAAAATAAATAAATTTGGCTATTTTCATGTACACACACACATATATTTATATATATATATATATATATATATATATATATGCACACATACATATGCATTCAGGACTGTGGGCTATGTATTCACGAACCCATGCACATATATAGATACATGCAGGGTTGTGGTGAGCTAATGAAAACACCAGAACCCTCAGCCCCCTCATTATTTGTTTATTTTGTTGCCACATGGAAAACAAAACCCAAATCCCCCCTACCCCAGTTAAGTTATAGACCCAGCAATAGGAGAGTTTACTGGGGATAAGTGCACTGGAACGAGGGTATTAACCGTTTGCAGACAGGCAGAAGCTGGGTGCATGCTGCTGCTGCACCGTTTTATGAGTTTTATGGAGGAATTCCAAGTTTAAATGATTTAACCCTTCTCCTTCCACTGGACAACTGCGCAGATTGGCTGCCAAAGGGTTACTGGCTTTTGATGTTAGTGGAATACCACGTGGAATTGTAAGAGAAATTGGGGGCATTTGTGCTCCTTTGTCTGGGGCTGGGGTGAGAGCTTCTCTGGGGCTCAGTATTTGGATGAACACTATGTATCTGATTTATAACAGTTTGCAAAGTGACACAAAGTATCCACAATAGATCATCACAAGTGTTTGAAGAAGGGGCTATTGCCTCTGTCTCTGTACATAGGGGTTTAGTGGCTTATTTTTGGATTATTTTCACCCTCTTACCTTTCTTTGGCTTCTGCAGCTCTGTCCCTTTGCCTCCTGTTCTTGAACCAGTTGCTGACCTGGGTGGTAGTTAGTCCAGTGGCCTCAGCCAGTTCCCTCTTCTCCCTGGGTGATGGGTAGGGGTTATGGGCATACCACTCTCGAAGCACTCCCCTGGACTTCTCCTTAAAACAGTAACTTGTCTCTTCACCGTCCCAGATCGTCCTAGGCAAGGGGAATTTTCTTCTTACCCTGTATTTTCCAACTGCCCCAAGAGGTCTCCCCCTAAGCTTTTCTGCCTCCACATAATGAGCTTTGAGCCACAGCTGCTGAAGTTTGGGGTGGTTATGGGGTGAGAACTGATGACTTTCCAGGATCTTGTAGAGTTCCCTGAAGTTGCCCCTGTGGAAAGCCACCACTGCCTTGGCCTTCAGGACACTTTCATTCTTGTGCAGATGGTCACAGGCTGGAAGGGACCAAAGGAACCTACCCAATCTTTCCAAATTGCCCCCTTGCTGCAGAACCTCACATACACAAGCTACTTGCTCCTGGGTGAAGCCAAAAGAAGGGAGCATAGACATGGCTCAGTGGGCTTCAGACACAGCCACAGGACACCAGAAAAAGCAGTGGGAATCATACACTGAAAAGCAGTATGTCCCCCAAAAAACAAAGTTATATCCAAGGGTTCTGCACTCCAAATGCAAAGTGCTCTGCAGGCTGAGGAGACAGAGGGAAGATGCTATTACTCACAGCACTAAGTTTGTTGGTGTTCTGGTTAAAGTCTCCTTAAAGCTCCTCTCTGCTCTGCTCTCTGATTGGTTGAGCCTATAGGGGCTGGCAGTGGACAGGATGGAGCTTGGAGCACAGACTGGAGGGTGGGGAGGGCAAAGGGAGGAGGAGGAGGGGTGGTGGTGGTAGTGATGCTGCTGCCCTCAGGGGGGAGACACGTAAGGGCCATGCAACGTGAGCCCCTTCTCAAGTATCACCTAAGGGGGGAAGAGACACTTCTCTGCACAAATCAATTATTACAGCAGACTTCTGTGAGAAAAAATCCAAAAAAGTCAGGTGAAGGGATATTTAATTACTGAGTAGGAATAAAGCATAAGACACATACATGATAAATGCAGGTATATATATATATATATATATATATAAAATTCAATAGTGTGGGTAAATTTAGTCTATAAATAATTATTTTGTGTAGTTTCTAAAATCATAATCATTGGTTTTTGGTTTATGGGGAGATGTCATTTAGCAGAACTTCACAAAGAAGTCGCTCTCTAATTATGCTAATCCTCATTTACACACCTTGTTTGAAAGCAGTTATTATTAAAGAGATCTCCAAAAAAACAATTAGCCTCTGTAAACAGAGATAACCTATTGTCGATGGAAAGGGAGGATGTAAGGTGAGGACAATAAGAGAGGAGATAAGAGAGCAGGATGGTGACAAACAGAGGGGTTAATCTGGGAGTGAGAAGAGGCACTAGAAATGACACCCTCACTTCTCATAGCCAGGGGGGCTAAACTGGGAGAGAGAGAGAGAGAGAGAGAGAGAGAGAATATATAGAGAGAGAAAATAAGAGACATAAGAGATAGAGAGAGAAAGAGGGGGGTAATAGAGAGAGAAGGAAAGGGAGATATAGAGAGAAAGAAGAGGGAGTGTGAAAATGGAAAAGGAGAGGAATAAAGAGAGAGGGGGGATAAAAGAAAGAGAGAGAGAGAGAGAGAGAGAGAGAGGGGAAGAAAAACAGATAATAATAGTAATAATAATAATAAATATGCTTATATAATATATAGTGTGTATACATGTATATATGGGTGTATAGATGTAAGTATATATATATATATATATATATGTGTGTGTGTATGTGTGTATAGTGGTATATAAATATATATATATATATATATATATATATATATATATATATATATATATATATATATATATATGTATATTTGAGTGTCTGTATGTGCAGACAGGCTCTGAGATGGCAGTGCTGACCCCCTGTATGTCTCTGTGACTTTATTTTGGGAGCTGTGATGTTTCAGATGAAGCCTTGAAGGCTGCAGTGTCCTGCCAGGAGGAATGTGTCCTCTTGGGGCCAGATCTTTATTGACAGGGCAGCTGTGAGACCGGAACGAGTCTTAAAACCTACTCGCGATTCAGAGCATACCCTAAAGTCTGAGCCCCCAGCCCCAGTGTCCAAAAATAGGGCCACTTTTGCTGCAAAACCCATAAACGAGAGAGGCCTGGAGATCCAGTTACCTGCAGAGAAACTGCTGTCTGTGAGAACCTTACCTATAAAGTGCACTGTCCCTGAAAATGTTTGCTTTCAGGGGGTTATCCACCTTGCAGAAGTAAAGAGGTCTGTGAAGCAGCCAGACCATAACAGGGGTGATTCCTACCAAGAACTCTAGGTGGTGCTGAATCACAACACCCATTGATCACAGCCAGAACAACACAACACAAATATATATATAATTTTTGCCCCTGGGATGGGGACATGGTGGGGACATTCTTATTTTCTAAAGCTGGTGGTAGGGTAGGCTGAAAACATCACATTTCAGCATTTGGATCATTCTCAAACTTTCAACAACATCGTATCAAACCCTGTAATCTTATAATCTTGGCAATAAACCATTCCATTGGTTGCTATGGTGATAAAACCACTTTTTCAAATTTTGCTCTAGGATCGCATACAGTGATGGCTTTTAATATTTGTATAATATATATTAATTCGTTTTTTTAGAATATTTTTGATTATATCATGGGCACAGAATTCACATAAGCTTTGAAAATGTATACTTTCTTATGCTGTGTTTTCATTCAGAGCATTCGGCAACATAATACTCAGAAACCGAAAAATATCCACCTAACATCCCCTCTGAAAATATTTCGTTAACGAACAGTTTGAATGTAAGCAGAGGATTTGCATACAAACAGCTCACCTGTATATTAGTCTGTGTGCATTATAGACATACAATAATCTCTCTCTGTGTGTTAGCTCTCTCCCTCTATTATCTCTCTATCATTCGCTCCTATCCATCTCCTTCCAGTTTTGTCTCTTATCCCAATCCCCCTCTCTTGCTCTCTCTCTCTCTCTCTGTCTCTCTATCTTTCTTATTCTGTGTCTCTCTTTCTTATGCCTACTTCCCCCTCTCTCTGCCTCTCTCATCCATCTTGACTCTCTCTTATCCTCTTTCTCTCATATCCCTCTCCTCTGTTTCTTATGCCTACTCCATTCCTTCTCTCACCCCTCTTCTCTCTCTCCCCCTTATCTCTTCCCACTTATTTTTATCCTTCTTTCTATCTCTCTCGTATGCCTCTTTCTCTCCTATCTCTCTCTTTCTCTTATTTCCATTTTCTCCCCCCTCCATCTCTCTCTTTCTCTCTCATATCATATGTTTTGCTCTGTCTCCTATATCTCTTTCTATATGGCCTACGTTATCAATATGCACAGCCAGTTGGTAAATCTGATTACCATATAGCATATATAAATTGGAGCATTAATTAAATAAAACCCCAGTGTGATATAATAGAGATCTCTGATTATATTGATGTAAATATTAGGGGTTGGCATGGACTCGGTTACTGCTGAACATCTGTTATTATGTTTCCATTTCAAATCCATGTTATGAATTTGAGGGAAATCAGCCTCAGTTTCCAAACAATAACAGAGTTTTATATGAGCTCTGAAAAGGCTGAGATCCCAGGGAGATGTGCTGTGCAAACCCAGGCTAATTAGATAGAGCAGAGAGAGGGGATTATTCACCTCTGGCCATCCCTGTACATTTGGGATGGGTAACACTAAACCAGTCCATTAGTAAATGAGGTTTGTGTTTGAAAGAGATTTTTTTTTCTTTTTTTTTTTTCCCAGCCACTTGCTGTTCTGAAAACTAGATCACATTTCCTTATCTTTAGCCAGAATCTGCAATGTGACACCAGATCCACCTTCCTACTCCTCCTGGGGAGGCAATGTGCCCACCAATGCTTCCAAAACAATAAGCATTTGTATTTTCATTCTAAATACCCCCCTCCAGCCCTAAAACATATATCTGTTGGCTGATGGGCATTGGAGTGTTCAGCTTTTTTTTTTAAAAAAATGAGAGACAAAAAAAAATCTATAAACTAAAGGGGACAGTTTAATGAGTAGAACTAATTACTGTGTAGACACCTGTATAAACACAGAGAGGTGCATTGAGACACAGGAGAGCCTCTGTATTTTTCCTGAGTGACTGGAGATGCCTCTTTCTTTTGTCTTCAACAAGATTCATTGCTCCAAGGCACTGAAGATGCAAAAGGATCCAAAATGTAGATTTTAAAGGTACAACATATTTATAGATGCTCATGCACACACAACACATTCATGCACATACCCATAATACCTACTAGAATGCTAATAAAATGTTACCATTCTACTTGTAAGGCAAATATAAATATTGTGCAAGCATTAATAACAAAAAAGCACAATTGTTAATATATTCATGAAAATATATATATTTTTATTAAGGAAAAGGGGTTCTAGTATTTTGACATCAATTACTTAAAGATTAACTCAAAGCAATGCCCAAAATTATTAATTTTTGAGGTTATTTTCTTACACAATTTTTAATACAATTTAAAAAAATATATATATTATTAGCATTTTTTTCCATGCATGATTATTTTTGGCTTTCGTTGGTTTTTTTACACATTTTATTAATACAGTTTAAAATACTTTACTTATCCTTTAAAAATAAAATATTGATATTTTTTATCCAGGGATGGTGCTTTTAAATTAACTCTTTGAATGATCAGCATGATAATGATTCTCTAGCTCTGTCTGGGTGGATGTTCTTAGCTTGGTGGTGGGTTCCTTCAGACTTTCAGAGAGAAGCACTGTTGAGTGTAATAGTTTTTGACATTAAGTAAACAGTTAAGTCGGTTTGTCAAGATGGACTTAATTAGCAAGTGAACTTTCTTGAATGTCCCATTATGGAGGGGATATGTTGTGACTCACTGTATAGGGGTATCCACAGGGTTTTTTTTAGGGTGGGTATAGAGCAAAAAAAATAAAAAAAATATATATATAAATAAAATAAATAAACAAAAAAAAATCAAATACAAACATACTACTTCCCAGAAATCCCACTAACAAACAAACACAAAGCACCAAAATCCAGTCAATTTACCAAGATCCCTCATTGTTGATTTAAGTAAATTAGCAGCATCTCTTGGACTCCAGTACACCCTTGAAATCATTTTTTTGTGGTCACATCCTGTCTGGGTGCAACATGAGAAGAATTCTATAATTCTGCAGGGGGTTTTTTTTTTTTTTGCATTCTTTCTGAAATGTTAAATTACAGACCAATTCCCATTTATTTTCATATGATGTAAAAAGAATAAAAATCCATGGCATGAAATGTTATGATCATTGATTGCCTGCTTTAACCAAAATGTCTGCTGGAAAAAAATGAGAAAACAAAATAATTAAAATAATATATGTAATGTATTCTTTAGTTCCAAAACTGGTTTTAATTGTCTGGAATTTTTCTACTATAGGGTATGCAGAAGATATCTAATTTGCTCTGTTATAAGCACACATATACATATTCTTATGGAAACCTAAGACATTCAGGCTCTGTGAGTTCTAGCTCTTAGGAGTCCCAGGTTGCCCCTATGCAGGGGTCATTACGGTACTGCTGGTCTCTAATCAATCCTAATGGGATGGCAATTGGAGTCCTGATGTAGGCAGATCAGGTTACCCATAATGGCCCTGCCATATTTTCCTGGAGCTCCTTACTTAACCTGAGATGCCAAGAGGACTTGTCCCTTTCAGCTTCTGATTACTTCAAGATGTCTGGCTGATTTAGAGTAAAAATGCTGACAAAAGAGTACAAAGGAGAAACTTTGATAAAATGATAAAAAAAAAACCTGGGGAAATTTAGGGGTAAAGAAAACCACAGAGCAAAGTAATTTAAAATATTATTTAATTACAATATTCATTGAATTAATATATTAATTTTAGATTTTTTTTGTTTAAAAAAATATGCTATTATTTATCTGGTTGAAATAACTTTAAAATATTATTGAGGGCAATTACTTTTTGGTATATGGGATACAGATAGGTAGTTATCTCTGCTATGAAATATTCCAGTTTTTCTCTCTCTCTCTAGAGTGTAAGCTCTTAGGTCAGTGAATCTTTATCTCTGGTTTATCGTGGTATTTTGAAATTATCTTTATATGTATTTTATATCTAATTGGCAAATTTGGACATTGGCTGGGGGCTCTTTGAGAAAAGACTCCCTGCTGTGAGATCACTTTCTAGGGAGGGTTGTAGGGTAGTGAAAGTCTCAACCACTTGGTGACACTTTTCAGTTATGCTTTTTAATAGTTTTTATAGTTTACTTTTTTAATTTTTAGTAATTTGTTCTCTGATTTGGCTTTCTTTAAGGAAGATTGGGCTAGAGAGGGTATGAGGGAATTTTTTTTTAAAGCATCCCCTAATTGTACCCCTGCAGAATATCCCTCTTATATCCACCCCTATACAACACACATTATCCAATATATTATGTAACCTTGTTGAGCATCACTTTTGTTGACCTAACTATGCATTATACTATCCAGCACTTATTATTTATTGATTTATATAGCGCCATCATAGTCCGCAGAGCTGTACGATGGGTAATCAGGACATAACAAGTCCATCTGTAGACGAGAGCCCTGTTCAAAGAGCTTACAATCTAGAAATTGTGGGAGAAACACTCCATGGCTGGCCCATGATTGATAGTGAAGCCACTGAAATGTCTCCTCTCACTACAACTCATGGTCTTCTTTAATATAGTGGAACCCGGTATGTTAACCTTATGTATTTTTTCCACATTGTCCAACGGGCATCAACTACTCTTGGAGGTGGGCGAAGTAGTTGGGTCGGACTTGCCCCCCCAGGTCTATGGAAGAGACACAGAGATCTAAGCACTCATCAGTCACTCTTGAAAGAGAAGACAAAGACAAGCCATCAAAACAAATCACTTTTATAATTCTATATTTTATAAGAAATTGTATATCCTGGGCAATGGACAGCCATACTCCAGCACTACAAACTGATACAAAGTAATACATGTGGATCAATCTGCAGTAGTGTTCCATTGGTTGCTATGGTGATTGCATCACTTTTACCACTTTGTATCAGAACTGCTTACAATGTATCTGTGTTATAAAAATGTCTCCATACAATGATTCCATACAGCCTGAAAATGTTATTATTATTATTTTTTTTTGAAGCGCTTCACTTGATATTGATCATTTTCTGATAATAGCCCGGGTCACGCAGTGGGGTCACATGGTACTCCAATTTTGCCCTCCCGGGTGGCTTTCCCAGGTAAAATCTGTCATCAGAGGGTTTGAAGAGTTCTGTAATATGAAATCACATGCAGGTGCTTTGAGATGTTATCAGACCAACCTCTCCGTAGGTGGGATGGGGTAACAACTGCCTACCCCAATCCATCAGAGATATACCACTTTTAACCTTTTCTGTGCCAGCGAAGAGCTTTTTTTAATAAAAAAAAATAAGCAAAATAACTTACAAACAAAAAAAAACATTTTCTGCTGGAACTCACCTAATGAAAACACCAGATTCCTGAAATCAATGTATTTTAAAAATTGAAAATATGAACTATGAACAGACGTTCCATGTAAGGAAAGAGTGAAAAGAGTGAGGAATTAAGCTTAACAAAACAATAATACCTTTTGGGGATCAAAGCATCGTTTTACTACAACTAACCATTTTTAACTGGATCATCTTATTTTCATCCTGGGGGCGACTTGAATTCTTTCTGCCCCTGATAACAAAATATTCTGCAGATATGCACAGATTTAGTTTCACCTTCACAGAAGTCGTTTAGTTATTGTCTTTTAGGGATTGGGTTTGCAGGATAGAATTATTGCAGACAATTCGCACAGAACAGAGAACTGACACTGAGAAGAGTCATTACCAGCTGGTGCCATCAGAGGGCGCTCTTTCCCAGACAGAGAAGCTGCAGTTCTATTGTTTCTGTTGGTCTGCAGTGGAATGTATCACCAGTAACCAAATAACCCACCCTGCTCCTTAATCGCCCCAATAAACTCATAGGTGTCAAATGAACAACAAATGTTTTATTTTAACGTTACGGTCGTTTAAAATAACCTTCCTTAACAGCTGTAGTAAGAGACTTTTTTTTTTAATGTCACTTCATCGGTAGGATTTCCCCTATATCATTAGTTTAAAACAAGGTGCCTAAATATTCTATATGTAACTATTCTTCTTCTAAATGCCCCACTCAGTTAGACTAATACCCAGCGATAAGGCACTAAGTCACATAAAAAAAAGTCTGGCTAAAGTCCCACCTAAAGGCAGGTAAGTATCTGCTGTACACCTGGGATTAAGGCGTATGGAAGGGATGCAGGGACTTTGAAGAAATTTGTAGGTGGTTTAGGACCTATGGGTGTTTTTGAAGGAATATATATATATACACGTTTAAAATGGAATAAACGTTAATGTATGTGCTATTATTATGATTATTGATTATTATGGGGGAGGGTATATTACTCCTGCTCTCAGTCATAGCCAGATGTACATGACATTTGCCCATAGGCGCCTCTCTCCCCGGGGCTGGGATGCAGTGATAGCCGTGACGTCCTACCATGTAATGTCATTTATATGGGATACATTGATACGGTACTTCAATCCTAAACTTTGGGGAGTGACAGCTGTTAGCCAGATGAATTTTAATGTGCCCATAGGCAATTGCCTACTTTGTATAAGATTAATCCATGCTGTTGCCTTGTACACAAACCTGTAATACCCGTCGCACGCTGACTCGTTATTCCTTCCCGCAGCAGGCAATAAAACACAAAAATAAAAAGTGATGTGACTTAGAGAAATGCCCCTCGGGGCTGCGAAGCCTCTCTCATTTAGCTGACTATTCAATGCTGACGGCACAGACCGGGCACCGCCGAGGGGTATAAGACAGAGCGTGGCAGCCGTTGGTCTCGTCTTAGATTCAGGAGCCATATGCCTATCCCATGAATGTGTAAATTCCCTCACTGTATTAGCCTCTACCACCTCTGCTGGAAGGCTGTTCCCATGCATGGAATAGGCACATGGCTCCTGAATTCTGTGGAGTTTCTTCTTCATCGATGGCCCCAAGCTTCAAGGAAATTCCCAGCATCCCATAACCCGCTCTATTATCTCACAGTCTATCCAGGATTGTAATGACCCCAGCCAGGCACACGGTCTTTGTATGTGGCCTCTGGGACCTACCTGCAAGTAACCCGATCCCGTGCCGCCCCATCACTTTCCTCTGGAGCTCCAGCCTGCGTTTTTGTTTAAGGGACCCCTATCCTCGACTCTACATTCCTCCAGCCCCATCTATCCACTGGGGCGAGGAAGAGCTTTTAAATGCAAGAATACACCGTGACAACGGCCTCTTCTCCAAAACACGTCTGCAGAGAACATTCAGACTTTGTTACCAGATCCGCGCCTGTTACATGCATAGAGCGCAATGCAAATATTTCTATATATTTATATATGTTTATAAGTCTATAAAGAGGAAATTGAATTAATATCTGTACATTTATTTGAAATACATACATTTATACAAACATTTGTATCAATATATATACATGTGCAAATCTGTCAATGTATTATATATATGTATATATTTTATCATGAAACAATATATATATAGATATATAAAGCTCATCTATTTGCAATATAATGTTTATACACAGATGATGCTTATTAATAAAAATATAACCTCAAATAGCCTATGTAAAGCAGTACTTATCTCTCATACATGTACTGTATATATATATATATATAAAAAAAACCACTTCAAACAAATATATATATATATATTTATTATATATATATATATATATATATATATATATAGAGTCTATGTATGTTATGTCTATGTTATTATTATTAGGCGCTCACAGTTGAGGAATCAAGTCACTGTTGTTTCTATGAAAAAAGGGTTTTTTTTGTTTTTTTTTTAATAAAACTAACATGCTGCGGCATTGAGAATTATAAAAGAATTAGCCTGGAACAAAGCGGTAATATGCTGCCTGTGCGGAGGGAAGCTGCAAGAAGAATGGTCCCTTTTACCTCTCATTAGTGATGCCATCAGGGCTCAGCGAGAGCGAGCCGGGGTCACGTTACATATGGCACACACTCTGCTCAGGACTTTTAACATCAGCTTTGAAATTTCTGAGAAGTCAGAGGTCATCTTTAATAAGCTCAAGTTTGAAGGGTTTCAATGATCTGTTGCAAACTCCAGAATTGCCTGTGTGGGTGTCCATGTCTCTGCTCCAAATCTATTCATAAACCCCCCCCCCCATGAGCCCTTTTAAAAATTATATAAATTATTATTATTATTAATAAAATATAATTTAATAATTTATAATAAAGTATATTATAATTAATACAATTTACATTTCTAATAAAAAATATTTATTATCATTCGTTTATTTATAAAAATATTTATTATTTGTATCATTTTATATATTTTTATTTATTATTATTATTATCTTTTATTTATATAAATATTTATTATTTTTATTATTTACATATTTTTATTATTATTATTATTATCTTTTATTTATGTAGCAATTTCACAGGACTTCATACATTTAAAAGGTCTGAGAAAACTAGAATTGGCAGACTAAGACTAAACGATTCATTAGATAAAGTGGTCTCGGCTCGTAGGCTTACAATCTAGATCTCCGTTTAAATCTATTTTATATAGAGAGGTATTATTTGTCGGTGCTCTGGCTTTTGGTTCAGCCTTTTTAGATGCTTTGATAGCTTTTTTTTTTCTTCTGGGGAATTTAATATGAGGGCATTTGGCTTTTGCCCGCAGGGAAAGTAATTCAGGATTAGTCGGGATAATTTGTACCTTCTGCATATTCACAACAGTAAGCTGTCTGATCACATAATGGAGACGCGTATTTTTATTGCTCTATTACTGACCTTTAAAAAAATGGACGAAAATGAAAATAAATATTCTTAAAATGATGTAGAAATAAAAAATAATTTATAATATATATATATATACGAAAAGAGATGATTATATAACATTAATAGATTGTAAGCTCCCAAGACCAGGGCCCTCTTCTCTTTCCGTACCCCTACGTCTTACTGCGTGTTATTGTCAATTTTATATTATTGCTAAATAATTTCACTGTCCCCTGTTGTAACAGCGCTATGGAATCTGCTGGCGCCATATAAATAAACATGATATGATCAAGGAATATTTATATGAAAAGTACAGAAATGCTCAAAAGTAGAAATAAACATAAACCGACTGCACATTTTTATGTATTTTTGTCTTTCAGGCACGGCGTGTAAGCAGACGCCAGCAAAATATTGCATGTCATGCCTGCAAACACTTGCCCACAACTGCCAACTATCTCCTGTTTAGTTTATCCAGTCCCTCATTGGGACTGTTGAAAATGAAATATTTATTAAGAGAGTGGTAGATAAGTGGAACAGCTTCCAGCAGAAGTGTTAGAGGGGGTTTAAACATGCATGGGATAGGACTCGGCGTTCTCCTTCTCATGGAATGTCCTGCCAGCCTGAACCAATTAACATATGGCCCAGGGATGGAATAACCAACTAATTCCCGCTCTGAAGATTCCTTGTCTCCATGGCCTACGGTATACTGAAGCTTAGCATCCACGCTATGATTAGGATAAGCGGGACGGCAGCAGCATCATCCAAGATGCTGTGGCCCCTGGCAAAGTATATTGAGGGGCCCACTCCTTGTTTTGGGCCAAACTGGTCATGTCTAGGAATGTCACCATATGACAGCAAGCACCTTGCAGGGGGTTTTATCCATGCTGGCTTTAAAGGGCTTAGTTGCGCTCCATTAAGCTTTGGGACCCCTTATAACTGGGGGTCTCCCTGCACCCCGGGGGCTGTAATGACATATGTCATGCCACTGGAAGAGCGACTGATGGACATGGGAACGGTTAGCATCATTCTGATCCTACCAGATTGAAGACTCTAGCAGATGAACCTAGTTGGCCGGCTAATGCCACCCTTGCCCCCCCGGGGCTGGTTTTAGTACGAGGTGCCTGGACCAGGACCGGGTGGGGGGCGACACTGATCAGAGAAACCGTTCCCAATATATAGAGGCCTCCATAATGTCTGAAGGACACGTGCAAGAGAGCCTTAAAAACATGGAGAATCCTAACATTTGGCGAGGAAGGAGCTATTTGGTCTACGACCGGCTCTACTCGCCCCATCAGCTTAGCCCAAGGACCCATGACACTTCTACTGGGCGATCACGATATGGTTGGTTCACATGACACATACAATGGATCATATTACAAGATTCTATGCATTCTCCCCACCGTCTGGCCATTGAAGACTCAACTTCTCTAAATCAGAATTCCTGTAGGGCGCTACACCCCAGAATCTATTCTTCTTGGAACAAAAAAAAAAAATGTCAGATCTCGTGGGTTTTTCCCCACTGTGGAAAACGAAGCTTCTCAAAGCCGAACGTCAGAGAAGAATTTTTCTGAATGGATGTATTGTTCGTTCCGGAATGTCTGCTCGCTATGGCCCAGGTATAATTTCACATCTCCCTTACCTTCTCTTTCTCGCCGATTGTTCTCAAGAAGGATTAAGGGGCTTTTGTTTCATTTTTATAAGACTTTCCTCATACGTACCTTTTTTTTCTCTTGACCTTCTCTACGTTCTTGTCCAGGGGTTTCATCCCAAAATAAAAGGAAACCTGACCCATAGAAACATAATCAGGAACGTATTCCCCACGGACGGTGATCTGGAAGGGTTATTGGACATTAATCCGTTACGTTCTGCCAAGAACGTGAGAAGGAAAGAAATTCAAAGCAGAATGTCCAATTTCTACAAAAGGGACATAACCAGCAAAATATTTAACCGTTTACCAGCTTACACCCCATTTGTTCTCGCTGGGTTATCTGAGCCCAACCTACTAGACACACACACCCCCCAACTCTTTGTCATACTGCCTCTGGGAAACAATAGAATGGCTCGGTCTTAGCCACCCAGTCGGACTCTCAGAGTAATGAAAGTCTATGGAGGAACGGACTTCATTAGCATCGCCATAAAGCATCAGCTCAGTGTGGTGTTTGAAAAAGAAAAAAGTCACCCAAAATATCACATGACTGACAGCAACGGCGGCTCTGGGTTTATTGGAACAAAATCAACTAAAACCGGGTTTTTGTCACCAACCGACATTACTGTATACAGCGTTGGGGGGGGTTATTACTGTATACAGTACTCGGGGGGTTATTACTGTATACAGCATTGGGGGGGTTATTACTGTATACAGCTCTGGGGGGCCAACAATGACAGCAGGACATGCGCCACTGTAGGGGTCCAGGGAATATCCCCACAAAGACTTGCCGCTTTGCTGTCTAGCATGAGATTTTAGAACAGATCTGGACATTTTGGGTCTGTTTTATGAAGCGAGGGTTACATTTTCGGGGCCTCTGGATTAGAGGGGGCATTAGAGGGTTAGTCTAGTTAGGGCAGGCAGGTAGTAATTCACGGTATGCATCCCATTTACCGCTCTCTAAGACAACGGTCGTGTTTATACCTGCTGCCGTTTGGCTCAAGGGGATATTTAAGTCATGAATCATGAGCCAGCTTGCTACGTTCATGCACAGCACAGAACAAGACCTTTAAATCCAGAGGTAAGACGTCAGAGAGAAGACAAACGGTCTCCGGCCAATGCCCAAAACAAACTTCTAATTTTAAAAAAATATATATATTTTTAGCTGTGTACTATTATTCTGTATTCTAGACTAGGCGGTGATTGGCCAGGACCGGCCATCGGGCACAACAAGAAAATGGCACGGCCCACCGGCTGGATAGCTGCGCTCGGCTGAATAATTCTACTGTTTTTAGGATTTAGTTGTAAATAAAAAAAAAAAAAATATAATGGAAAAAAAAATTAAAACATTTTAAAAAAAAAAAAAAGAAAAAAAAAAGTTTACGCTTACAACAGCTGCAGGAGAAAATGAATAACCAAGGGTTGACTTCACTTTGGGTTTCGCAGAATCACCTGTTGAATGGTAAAAGAGCATGAAAATTTGCCTCTTTTGTTCCTTAAGACGGTAAGCGTTTTCCGACAGTCAATAATTAAGTTATACGGCAGGCGTTCAGCAATTTACTTAAACATTGAAGCCCAGTTCAATAAATGCATTGTTCTTTGGCAAGTAAATTAGGCCACGTATGGTGGAACTTGGGATAACCGGACATCGCACACCGAAGGGTCTGTAGCGCATATGAGCTTGGCCTTGGTTAACGCCGACTCTGGTTGTTATACTTTATGCATAATATGAAGTCAATTACAATTTGTGTTCCAGAATTTCACAGTTTTTTTGCTTTTTTAATAAAAAAAATACTTTAAAAAAAATGGAATTCTTCTTCTAGACAAAGCCCATCTTCTTTAGAAATTCCCATGCACAAATTATTTATTTATTAACTTGTTTCAACCTTAAAACACGCGACTTTCCTAAATAAACCATGTTATGCTTCCGTGTACTAAACTATGCGATCATTTTTATAGGATTAAAAAAATAAATAAATAATAAAAAAAATAAAATATATATATAAAATTGCATTTCAAAAAAACTATTTCTTAATCAATATAATCTCTCAATTGTTCTCCTGATCTGTGGAATTTCTCCTCCCTCTTACGTTTTCTCTCACCTATTAAGTTGCTGATTGTTGTTGATTGGTTCAGGCAGCCTTCATAAGGGAGGGGAAATATAAAATAATTCTAGTTGTGACACATTTAAAAGAAAATCTTAGCCAATGTGATTTTTTTTTTTTTCAGCCAAAAAATTTGTAAAATTTAGTTTTGCTAAATGTTCTACCCATGATAGGTCATCCAACTATATTTTAGGACACAAAAATACATATTTTACAAAAAATAAATACAATGAAAAAAAATATATAAATATAAAAGTTTATTCAGTATAGTGTTTAGAAAAATAAGTTCACATCATTTCAGAATACAATAAAACTTGTCCAGGCATCAATCCCTATTACAGTACAATGAAAACCAAAAGCATACAATACCTCTTTGGTAGGGTAACTGCACAGAAATGTTTTGAGAATAGGAGGTTTGTACCGTTAAATAGATGCGTTCCCACATCTGCCGAGCCGATTAAGTTATTTTCATTATATGAATAATCATAAGGCACAAAAAAAAATAAATACATTGAAAAAAAAACAGAAAACATGCAAATAAAGAATGTTACTTATAATGAAACAAAGTCAAATATTAGACATGCAATGTATTTGTTTCAGGATAAAGGAAAAAAAAAAAATCACCACTCCCAATAGATTATGTATGGAAGGGAGAAGAATTCCTTTTACCATTTTGAACCAAAAATTTTAAAATAATAATAAAAAAAAAAAACACATCTCCCTCAAAACGTTAAAGAAATCACACAACATGCATTAGATTTTGCAAAAGGTCTGTAAAAAGTTGTGAAAATTGTCAGATTTTTATAAAAACAAAACTTCTCTAGTTAGAAGCAAAGGCATTAATGATACATAGTATTTTGCATCTTATTACAGGTTTGTTAACAACAACAACAACACGCAAGAGCGGAAACTAACTATTTGCTTTAAATTAGTGCAAACTCCGAATCTGTATTGGCGTAGCAGAAATATATATATATATTTTCGGGGGGATGGGGGAGGGGGGGGTCTTTTATAAAAGTGTTGATTGTCTTTCCATTTGCGGGTAGAGAACATGAAATGTGTGCTTAACTTCCAAAAATGACAAACTAATCGTTTACAATCATCAATTTGTTCAATAATTGGTATCCGCATTCTAAACATAGGATAAACATTAAATGAAATATTAATTTAATGCTCACTAAAGATTCCTTGGCAACTAGGCCAGAAGGCACAGGGGGGTTTCGAATTTAAAGTATATATATATATATATATATATATATATATATATATATATATAATCACACACACATACATACAGGATTTAAAAATCCTAAAGTATTATCAGGCACATTGAGCAAAGATGAATAAGCAGAAACTAAATGCTGCAATTTCAGCAGTTTTGTACAGTAAAAAAGAAAATTGCATATTTTAGTGTTAGAAGCACTCTAGTTAATTCATTTTTTTGCTATTCGCCTCTGTATGTCTTGTGCTTATGTCTACAGCTTCATGTGATTTTTATAGGTTTTGCATAGATTCTACACGAGTCAGTCAAACAACGTTCATCCAGATATATTGCAAGATTAAGGGGGGGGGGGCAAATTGTCATTGAGCATAAATCCCAGCTCTGTAAACACAAATGTCGGTCAGAATTGGGGTAAAAACAGTTTTTATGAGGCAGCCATCTTTGTCAGCCATGTGATATTTTGGGGCGATTTCCCCGGCTCAAAACACCACACTGAGCTGACGCTTTATTATCCCTCTATTAGTTCAACAATGGGTGTTTGGGCTCAGATAACAAAAAAAAAAAAAAAAAAACACAAAAAAATAAACCATACACATGGCTAATATGCAGCTGCCTGAAAACATTATGGGGCAAAAACTAGAACTACTAACTATATTAAAAAAAAAAATAAAAAAAAATCATACTTTCAGCTCCTCTTCAGCAACGTAATCTGATACGACTTAAGTAGCTTTACTTAAAAAAAAAAAAAAAAAAAGAAGTGTACAAGAGGCCATGAGATATATGGTTAAAATAAACCAATATATATTATATATATTTACACATACTACAACGTGGGATGTGATTAGAGCGGCATAATAATAAATATTTTAACGGAGAGCTGGACAAATCCTATGGCTCATTTTTGTGCTACTTTATACTGTATGGACATGTGCTTTCCTGAACCATGTATTTTATATAAAGCAATGAGTGCAGAATAAAAGGAGTACTACCTTACAGTACATGTTGTATATCGATGCATAAAATAGATTGAGGCTTGGTGATTATCAGACTATGACAAGATTACTGCTGAAATTCTATGCCACCAGCTATAGAAAAGGCTGAAAAAAGGAGAGAGAAAAAAAAAAAAAAAAAAAAAGCCGAAATGCCAAAAGCCCTGCACAATATTTGTTTCTAGAACAAAACCCTTATACAGTCTACATTCTGCAGTTACAATATTACATTAATGTTGGTAAATATTAGTAATAACATTATGTTTCCAGCAAGAGTCTCTGTTTAATTGTAACATTCTGATTTATCCATTACAGGGGGGGGGGGGATAAAAAAAAAAAAGTGTTACAAAATCCTGCTTGCTCTTTTGTAGAATTTAATAAACATTTCCAGCATAGCCCGCAAAACAAACAAAAAAATTACAGACAATATAAGTTTGTTCAGTACCTCTAACATTTTACACACGGATTATGGGGTCTGTTCAGCCACATAAATAAGACTTCGTATTTTATGTGGGGGGGGGAGGGGGGGTTAAGGAAAATTGAATTTGTAATTTCAAACCAATGTGAACGAAAACGGCCATTTTAGCCTACTTTACAAAAAAATTGATCTTAAACTTGAAGAAAAAAAAATAAAAATTTGGAACCCCCCCCCAAAAAAAGTTTATAGATCATGCATATCTTCGTCCATCTCAACATTCTGCAGTTTTGCCAACTCTTTTTTGTCCGATTCCAGTTCTTCGCACCCCGTACCCATCATGTTGCCGACCACGTACTTTGATTTCGCATCCAGCAACATGACGCTCCCGCTTATCGTGGAGCTGTGGGAAATTGTGTAATCTTTGGTGGCAGGCACGGACTGCAGGACAATGTGGTTCTGATCGCCGAAACCCTGGTGGACTTGCGCGGCCGGATGGTTTGCGTTGTTGCTACCGGCGGAAACAGGATCCCCCAGGGCGGTCTGCGTCGGTGGGACAGACATGAGGTCGTGGGTCGTAATGTAGTGACAGTTCGGTAGAGTCGCAAAGCCGGCGTTACTGGTAGCGGTGGCCGTAGAGGCAGAGATGGACTGGTTGAGCGCCACGGACTGGTTTCCAGTGACCGAAGCGAGATGTCCGGAGGCAGTTATTAAAGTAGGAGAAGCCAACGAGAAATTCTGAGTTCCGTTCACTAAGGAGGCCGCCACCGCCTGCACGGCTTCTTCTGAAGACATGCTAATGTTCAGTTGGGTTGTGCTTTGATTGACGGGCATTAACGGAGAGAACACGAGGCTTCGCTCCAGTCCGTCTTGCTTCATGGCATGTGGGACCGTGTAGACGACCGTACTGGGCGGCAGCGAGCTGAGGAACAGCTTACCCTGATCTCCGTGTGACACCGTGTCGCTCGTGAAGGTACCTCCATCCGACGTGCCAGGAGTGACCGAAATGTTACCTGAAGGCGGAGAAGACAAACGATCTTAGTTAAGACCAGGTACAGCGCTACGGAATATGATGGCGCTATATAAATCAATCAATTGATAAATAGGAGGCAATAAAATACACCCCGCACCTGCCTTAGATAGATTGTCCTGTCAAGACATGAAAGAATTTCCATTACTTCCACATAAAGCATGGAAGGCTGAAAGCAAATCCCTCACTGTATTACCCCCTACTTTATAAAACCACTTTAGGCACAAAAAAATAAAATAAAAACACAAGACGCAAAAACAGAAATACAAAAACTCTTTGGGGGAAGAACAACACTAACAAACAATGTGCCAAGAACCAAAACGTGTTACATTGTTTATACAATAAGTCAGTGTCACTGAATATTGCACCTGAAAACACAAACAGTATCTACTTCCTGTTTGGCAGGAAGTGACATCATAGCTCTATTAGCAACCATAAGCTTGTTAGCCATACACAGAGCCAACGCCATTGTAATAAATGCATAAGTACTTATTAGAATAATTCGTGGGGGGGGGGGGATTCCAGATTTAATAATGGGGGCCTCATATTCCTAATAGAAGAAATAAATTAAATAAAGTCTATCAAAAATATTTCTTAAAAAAACATTCCAACAAAGGATGTCAACAGCATTTTTATCATTATATTTGAATAATTTTTTTAAAAATATCAATAAAAACATTTTTTAAATAAAAAATAACACCTCGGCTGCTGTTAGTTCCCGTTAGTAAGAACTTCCGACAATCCACAAGATAAGAACATATTCCATATTTTTTTTTAATTATTATTCTGTTCGATTACGGGGGAGATTCACTATTTATCACTATTTCTTTCTTCATGGAACTACCCGGGAAGTTAAAGATTCTGAAATAGCGCAGTCTTTGGAATCGCCACTTTTTTCCGTAGGATCTGGGATCCATTGGAACTTACTTTATTGAATGCTTTTAAAACAGGTGGACACACGCAGGACAGAGGAAACATTTTCTGAAAATGTGTATTAGGACGTCTAGATAAAGATTATGCGTCTTCTTAACTATGATGTCATAAATGTTAAAGCCTCATGATGAAAAGTGTGCTAAGAGGGTAGCGGAATTCCTATTGATAACAAAGGAAAAACACATGGCATCAATAGCCATGGAACCTACAGATGAAGCTGAAGCTTAACAACGTAGTACCTCTGCAGCTACGAGCTTCCAAACGAGGGCACTTTGGGCAACAATGACTTTCGCCCAACAAATGGGATTCCCACATGGAGGCTGCTATGCACAGTAACCGAGAAATCATAGCGTCCATGCATGCTCGAGATTAACGTTTTTTTGGTCTTTAACTTTAATAATTTTATAATAAAATATATTATTTTAATCTGAACTTTAAAGATCTTTAGCCATTTTCTGATATAACTCAGGCTAGATGGGGATCACGGAATCGCAGACCTGCAACAGCTGAAGTACCACCTGTTCTTATAAAGAATTATTAGAGATAATAGGAGTGGGTAAGCAGCCGGGAGGTGGATCAGAACAGTCTCATTTTGTTACTTATTTCAATACAACATTTTAATGGAATATCTTCATAGGCGTACAGAGACCCTTTATCACTCCCATCACTCCTGTGTTCCAATGGCCCTCTATCACTCCCATCACTCCTGTGTTCCAATGGCCCTCTATCACTCCCATCACTCCTGGGTTCCAATGGCCCTTTATCACTCCCATCACTCCTGTGTTATTTTAACCCCTTAATGACAAAGCCCGTACATGTACAGGCTCAAAATGCATTGTTTCCAATGGGTTTAGGGACCGTCCATTGTCCTTAAGGGGTTAAACGGACAAAATGTTCTTTCAAAAACCAACAACATTTCTAAGCGACCCCAAACTTTTGAACCGTAGAGTAGGTAACTCTGACCTGATCACTCCTCGCTACTAGAAGAAGAAGATCTTTGCCTAAATACTTACATTAAAAGTGCAGCTTCGGGAAAAATAAAATATAATAAAATAAAAAATACCTAGGATAAGCTTTTTCATTGTGCACCCTTATATAACCGTCCTATTTATAGTTGGGCAGAACAGCTGCGCTGGGTAAAAACGGAGTACATACATAGCTGTGCGATCACGCTAATAACCGTGTACATATGTCCTCAGCGGTAACAGAGAATATGAAATCCGGCATGGAATATCCAAAAGCAAAAGCATTCTAAATTCTATACGGCCAGTGAACGTCGATGGAGATTTCAAGGCTGTCTACTCAGGAACGTTACTTTGTATCAAGTTGATATTACCATGGATTTGATAAATCCGTAGACCGTGTCGGGTCAGCCTGTCCTGTTTGTAGTCGAGGAGACATCCAAGGTGACCTATACCCCGATCAAAGGACGGTTACGATGCAAAGAACGGAGCCGCGTGAAATCGGATGCGGAACCTACAAAGGATTTATATCTGGAAGCCTTTCTAGGTTCCGTTCTTGCCAAACGCGCAACAGTACGAACATACATCGGTTATATGTACAGAACACACATACACGCTGGCGTGCGACGCTAGGAGATAAAGTTACCTTGCGAAACCGCGACAGACGGAAGCTGGAGTGTTGAGAAGCCAATACTTCCATTAATCAGTTGCCCATTTGCCCCAGAGTTTGGGATCTGAACGATGCCGTATGGGTTTATTTGTATAGGGGTGGTGAACGTAACCACAGTCCCTCCATCCTGAGAGGCAACGGACTCGATATTTTCACTTTTGACTTCGGCTGTAGGTATTAACCCAGGGAAAGAAGATTGTAGGTTGGCGGCATATGTCGTGGTGGAGTCTGTCATCCCAGGCTGTAGAACCTTAAAGTCTTTAACTTCCTCCGAGGTGGACCCCATGAGGTCAGCGTTTGAAGGACCGTTGGTTACGATGGTGGACGCCATTTTGGGGGTGTTCAAAGTCACAGTCTGGGAATTGGCCACATTTAAGCCGTTTAGAAGAACGCCGTTGGGTCCCTGGATGAAGGAACCCCCATTCAAGAAGACAGGCGAGGTGTTTGAAGATAACAAGCTCCCGTTTACTAGAACTCCAGGAGAGCCCAAAGAGATTTTATTTCCGATGTGCTGCATGTATATCGTGTCATTGTGGCATGAGAGGTTCACGTTGGAAACACCATCGGTGGAGTTGGAAAGGGGTTGGGGGGACATATCGTCTTGACCTTTGCTGGACTCATCTTCAGTGCTATGGTTTCCATCAGACTCACTGCAAAAAAAAGAAGAAATAAATACACACTGTAAATAAAAAACACAGTAAATAATTGTGTTAAACTCTGAATGGAATTTAGTGACGTCATATAAACCATCCGAACAAATGGTTCCGTGCGTAACCTCGTGTGGTGTGGTTAATGAAAATTTTAGCTTGTGAAAACGCGACTCTCCCAGGGCACCATTTGGCAGCCGAGTCACTCTTATACACGGCTCGGCTCAGAGGTGTAAATTGAAAGGTACTTTATAATCCTGGAACAACTGTCTGCACAAATGCACAATTCTGAGAACAACTGTTAAAAAATAAACAAAGACATTCCATGTAAATAGAAAGTAGACGGAAAAAGCCGTTAATGAACCTCGTCTAATAAAACGCATGGCTGTTGGGGTTGGCTTTAACACTCTGAGGCACACGAGGCTCGGTGACAGACAATACAGAAATATACCGCCCAAACTTCTAGGGATAATGGGATGAGAGAGTGAGAGAGAGTGAGAGTAAAAAAAAAAAAAAAAAAAAAAAAAAAAAAAAAAAAAAAAAAAAGTAAAAAGAGAGTAAAAAAGGAGAGAGAGAAAAAAAAGAGAGAGTAAAAAAGAGAAGAGTAAAAAAGAAAAGAGTAAAAAAGAGAAGAGTAAAAAAGAGAAGAGTAAAAAAGAGAAGAGTAAAAAAGAGAAGAGTAAAAAAGAGAAGAGTAAAAAAGAGAAGAGTAAAAAAGAGAAGAGTAAAAAAGAGAAGAGTAAAAAAGAGAAGAGAGTAAAATAAGAGTGAGAGAGAGAGAGAGAGAGAGAGAGAGAGAGAGAGAGAGAGAGAGAGAGAGAGAGAGAGAGTGTAAAAGAGAGAGAGAATAAAAAAAGGAAAAAAAGAAATAGAGAAAGAACGAGCATATGCCAAATAAAAGGGATACAGGAGGGACAGAGAGAGAGGGGAAGGGATGAAAGGGGGGCACAAGCGAGGGAGAAGGAGGGCTGAGACATGAATAAGCGAGAGAAAGGAGAGGGAGAAAAAAAAAAAAAAAAAGTGATCCGACGAGAAAGAAAATTAAACTTTGGAAATGATAAAGTTACTTTGTGTGATCTGAAAAAGAAATCATGAAATGTTCCAAAGGTGTGAACATGCAGGGGGGGGGGGGGTAAAGGGTCCGAGAACAAAAGGAGACTGTGCGGTGGGGGAAGGGTTAAGTGAACCAGGAAGTAGTAGTTTGGACAGTCTAAAGAATTTTACCTGTCTATTTCACCATCCATCAAAGCCACCCCCTCCCCCCACATCTGCAAAGTCGGAAGCCATGCACAGAGAGGAAAACACAGATTACAGCCCCTCGTCCTCTAACAAACACGGCGAAAACCCACCGAGATTCCAGGAAAACGACAGATAACAAAATATCAACATAAAATAAACTGAAAATACGCGTAAGGACTAAAAAATGGCCAGAGACCCCGCGCCGTAAAAGCACTACGTGAAAGACTCTCAAGCTACATAAATATTTTAAAAGCTGCTAAGAGGTGAATCAGCCACAAAAAAAATAAACAAGCAAGCAAAATAAATAAAAATTAGTAACAATGCACCGTGATAAATGGGGCAAATAAACATAAATAATAACTTACTGACATTTTATAAGTAACGCATGCGCAACACCTAAACCTATTCTCCCTTTTATCCATCCCTGTACTGTGTGTATATAATATATATATAACTATAGCTATAATTTATGTATACACAAACACATATATATATAAAAATTTTATTATTTATTTCCCTAAAATATAAAATAACCAGATAAATACTAAATAAATGTATATAGAACTGATGACATTTTTTATTGTATAAATTGAATGGATTGTATAATATACCGAGTAACCGAGTTCACGCAGATGAAAGCATTAATCCTCGCGTGCTCGTTGTGCAAATATGGGGCTGGTACATTTACACGGAAAACAACCGTTCGGCATATTCGCGCCTTTAAAGAAAAAGAAAAAAAAAAAGGCCTTAGGGATAGTTCTCTTATTAAATGCCGAACAAGAGGCAGCGCAACAAAAAAAATAAATGAAGACTTGAAGAAAAGGGAAGGGTTGGGCCTTCTACTGAGAGAGGTCACCTCCACCTGGCAGGCAGAACCTGTCAGAGACCTGAAGAGATAAGAGATTCCATGGTAACCCTATCGGCTGGAACCTTGCGGTTCCTGAAAGTCCTATAGAAGGCGAGTGGCTTTAACCTCACCCAAACCTGAAATGCAGAAACATTTACTGAAAAAAAGGGTCTCCAAGTGGAGAATGCTTAAAATACTGCAAAATATCCAAAAAAGAACACAAACCAGAATAAAAAAATTTAAAATAGAAATAAAAATCTGGAGATTCCTGCTATTACGCCTTAACAAAAAATAAAATATTATATATATATATATTGTAAATGCTGCCAGCCGACAACCTCTTTACGGCAGTTCTAAATACCCCTTAACCCTTTACGTGCCTGTAGCAAAGCGTAGAAGATCGTAAAGTTTTAGGAGGCCAGTTGAGGAGCTTCTCCTGGATTCCTCGAGCAGCCGAGCAAATTGTCCTAAGAAAACCGGCAGCTCAGAGGAACAAAGTCACATCTGTTCTCCGCTCTCCCCTTGTGGCACGGAGAAGCCCACCCTACCTCCCCCTGTATCTCGCAGCCTTAGCCCATGGGGTTCCTTTGCCATCAGAAGCTCCATTTCCTTCTACGTGACTTGGGGGAATTTAAAAAAAAAACAAAAAACGAGAGCGAAGTCCTCCGAAAATGAGGTGGCCCCTGCGGTTCACGGCGCCGACGCATTTCGCGGCACCATTACAATAGACAGAGTGGAAATGTACAATGTGCCTATATATATATATATACATACACACACACAATATTGACTATAAGAATGACATACAGGGACAGCAGGAGAAGGCGGCCCTGGTCCTAGGAGCTTACAATCCAAATGCGGAATTCTCCACCGTTAACGGTGTTTTTTGTTTTTTTTAATCGTATAAACGGAAAAATGATTCAAACCTGGGTTTTGAGGATCTGATGCGAGCTGCGAGACAGCAACAGATAAAAATGGGGAGTGCAGAGACGCGCGGCGATCAAAGTGCATCGGGGAGAGGAGTCGTCTCCTATCTAGAATTTCAATGAAATCCGAGCTGAATGAGCTCAGAATCAGGTTTCAAAACAGTGCGGCCGGATCTGCCATGCTGCTCGAGCGCATCCACGGCAGTCAATCATTTACTCTGTCACCAGAAAATAAATGGCACCAAAACCCCCCAAATCTACCCCATTAAACAAGCCCAGGGCTTTCTCTTACCCCCTCTTGGAGTGTTGGGGGGGGGGGGTGGCTTTGGTGACTATAGATGGATCTGGGGCATTTTACAAACTTTACAAAGTCCCCAAATTGCACTTTTTTGTAAAATATCCCAACAAGTAACCTGCCAAACCCCCCCAGCTCTTACCCCTCCACCCCTAAAAAAAACAATTATTAAAACCAATCCACCAAAGCCTTTGCACACCCTTCCTGGACCCCCACGCACCCACCAGCGTTAATTACAGCCCCCCCCCCCCGCCCCGGGGCCACGTAAACCTGCTCTGAAAGCTGCCCATGGTGGGCGCCATATTGCCGCGGCTCCCCGCACTGCCGCAGTCGTGCCCCCGCGCATCTGCTCCGCGCTTGACGCTCACCTCTTAGACTGCGCCTCGGACGGGTTGCGGTCGCGCTGGCGCCGGTTCTTGAACCAGTTGCTGACCTGGGTGAGGGACAGGCCGGTGATCTTGGCCAGGTTCCGTTTGGCGGCGGGGGACGGGTAGCGGTTGTGCTTGTAGAGCTCCTTGAGCGCGTTGCGGGACTTCTCCTTGAAGCAGTAGACGGTCTCCTCTCCGTCCCAGATGGTCCGGGGCAGCGGGTATTTCCTCCTCAGCCGGTACTTGTCCACGGCCCCCAGAGGTCGCCCCCTGGCTTTTTCCGCCTCGTTGTACCGCGCCTTGTACCACAGCTCCTGCAGCGCTCCGTGGTTGCTCGGCTCGAAGTTGTGGCTCTCCAGGAGCCCGTAGAGCTCCTGGTACCTGCCCTGGTGGAAAGCCACCAGAGCCCGGGCTTTCAGGACACTCTCGCTGCCACGTAGCAGGTCCCCCTGGGGCAGGGACCACAGGAACCGGGCCAGCCTGTCCAGGTCCCCACCTTGCTGCAGAGCCTCGCACACGCAGGCTACGTGCTCCGGGGAGAAAGTCAGGGCGTACGGGGCCCCCACCGCTTCGTTCTTGAGCCCTTCTTCAGTCCCAGAGCCGTTCGCCCGCTCCATGGAGAAAGCTGCAGCTTCCAAGGCATCTTCCTGCTTAATCTCTATTGCATTAACTGCCCCGTTTGGAGGGGAAGACATTTTTTCCCCCCCTTCTTAAAGAGAGGAGAAAAAGTCCACCCTCCCGTCCGATCAGGTTTCCATCGGCCACGCAGCCAGCATTAGGGAAAAGCTCTCTCTCTCTTTTTTTTTTTCCTCCCCCTTAATAAAAAAAAAAAAAAAAAGTGTAAAGGGATACAATGTGACTACTAGAGAACTGCAAAGTCTGGCAGCCACAGTCCCGGCCTGGAGCTGGGAGCACGGAGGGGGGGGGGGGGGAATGGGGGAGGTGGGCGGAGCGTTTGGAATGCAGGACCGGCCGTTGCTGTAGGAACCGTCAATCAGAACGTTCTAACCCCACCCCATCCAGACAGGACATTTAAACACCTCTACCTGGCCAGGGCTTTTTTTTTTTTTTTTGTAGTGTGTTACTCAACGTCACATCAGAGCTTGGGGTTAAAAAGTGTGATTTTATTTATTTTCTCTCTTTCTTTTTCGGCAAACACAGCAATTTCAAATAGTTTTCAAGATTTTTGCCTTTTTTTTTATTATGTGAATTTTGAATGCATATTTATGTTTCTAATTCTCTGCAAGCGCAGCCGTTTCGAATAGCTTTCTACATTTGCAATTTTCTTTAGAACAAAACCTGTATTTTCATCAAGCATCATTTTAAAGTTATTTTTCTAGATTTGCAGTTTTTTTTTAAAATGCGGGTTCTCTGCAAAGACAGCAATTTAAAAATGTTTTTTTAAGTTTGCAATTTAAAAAAAAAAATTTCCTCAAACAGCAATTTTCTGCAGATACCAATTTAAAATTATTTTTCAGAATTTTTTTTTTTACATGTGAATTCCCGGTAAACAACACAATTCCAAATCATTTTCTTAATTTTAATTTCTTTACAATGCAGATTTTTGGCAAACGGAGCAATTTATACATTTTATTCTCGTCTTCAGGAGCTGTATCTCTATCCCATGCATGTTTAAATTCCCTCACTGTATTAACCTCTACCACTTCTGCTGCATCACATAGTCTAGATTAACTGGAACAAAAGGTTAAGAGGGCCCTGCTTAAATGAATTTACAAATAGTATAATAATTTTATTATATAGCACCAGCAGGTTTCACAGCACCATAATAATGCCCTTTAAACAGAGAGAGCTGAAGATGTTCGCTACCTTCTTCCAAATCCCATCAGCACCAACTACTTCAGCACTAAATCTGCCTCCGGGGCAGAATTTCCCAGAAGGAGGAGGTGGTAAATTATACATGGCCTAAAGATAATATTTTAAATAAAATATTAATATCAGTGCGTTCTGATTACCTCTTTGTCAGCTGGGAGCACATCATACCTGCATGGCTATTAAAGGGACACTCCAGTGCACAACACCGATTGGCTGTTTGAAGCAGCCAATCACTGGACGGAAAGCCTAATCCTTGTTCTGTTGGAGCTGGCTGGAGGTAAGTAGAGAACATGGAAGGAGATATGTTCAGCCAAACGGGGGAAAGGGGCAAGTGTATATGGGGGCAATTCTGCAGTTTGCCCCTTGAATTTGCATTAGGGGGGCATATGGAAATTTAAAGGGACCACCCAACATTAAAGTGCATATGATGGTTGGAGCGTCCCTTTAAACGATAAATCTTCATCACTGCAGCCTAGGAGTCTCTCCCATTCATCCTAAGAAGAAGAGATCCAGCGATCAATTTTATATTATTTTTTTCCCCCTTTGTTCTAAACATAGTTCTAAATTCTAGGAAAATTGTCAATAAACATCCTCACTTCCAATACTATTAATAATTATTCAATGAAAAAAAGCCATTAACCTTTAAATGAGTGTATTTATAAACCGGCATGGCCATTCACCATCTGATTTTCAGTGTATTTAGCATTATATATATATATATATATATATATATATTTTATTAATTTTTTTTCATTATTTTTTTTTAAGTCCATTAACAGTAAGTTCAGGACTGAGTGCCTCCATTTCTGCCCACTCCATTATATTCCAGTTACCAGGGTCAAGGCTCTGGATGAACACATTGAGTTCTCTGTTGAAAAACAGACAGGAAAATACCGCGTCTGCTCCACCGTAAGCAGAATTAAATATTCATGATCGCCTGCCCGGATTGTTCATACAATAAAGGAATGTTAGCGATATGTTTTCCGAAATGGATGGACGTAGACAATCGCTGTCGGCAAACCGTCCATCAGAAAATGCTACTTATTGTGTTCAGTTATAGAGTGCAATGGAATCCGCCCCCCCCTCCACAAAGAAAACACCCATCCGGCCCATCTAGTCGCCCATTTTTCTCGCTGTAACAAACCTTAATCAGTTGTTGGTCTCGTCTTAGATTCAGGAGCCATATGCCTATCCCATGCATGTTTAAAATCACTCATTCTATTAGCTTCCATCGCTCCTGCTGGGAGTCTGTTCCGTTTATCTACTACCATCTGATACTAAAACTAATCATAGATGCCGAAGGATAAACTATTTGGAATATCGTTTGTCCTCATGTATACCTGAGTAATTATAGTTTATTTAGCGTTAGCAGAATCTTTACCTGGAAAAAGATAAACAAGCAGAAGCGGCGGGGAAGGCCTTCAATGTTAAACAATACAAAAAAGATGACCTACTCGCACTACGCCTACCCTGACTTAAGTCATTTCCACAACGTCATAGGGCACCCGTAATGTTGCCTTAATGCAATGTAACAATGCTGCAGGCATGCGAAAAGCTTGCATTGATGCAATGGAGTTCTAGGGATGCCAAAAGCTTTCATTTATGCAATGATGTTCTAGGTACGTCAACAGCTTAGATTAATGCAATGGGGTTCTAGGAATGCCAATAGCTTGCATTTATGCAATGATGTTCTAGGTACGTCAACAGCTTGGATTCCTGCAATGGAGTTCCAGGCATGTCAAAAGCTTGCATTGATGCAATGGGGTTCTAAGCACGTCGAACGCTTGTAGTGACGCAATGTAATTCTAGGCAAATCAAAATTTGCATTGATGCAATGGTGTTCTAGGCATGTCAACAGTTTGATGCCACTTTGATGAAATTTAATTTAATTTTTTTTGCATCAATTAAAGAAAATGAAATGTCTAGATTATCTGAGCATTTGATCAGGTATACCATGACTCAAGCTTTATTCTTTATCCTAGTCAGAAACAATGATTTATTGGGGTAAATTTCGTTGCTACTTAAACATTTATGGTATTAAGCATACAAGTGGCAAGATTTGGTAACAAGGAGGGAGATTTGGTTCATTGAGAAGAACAAAATAATAAAAAAAAATCAAATTAGGTCCACACAAAAAATATATATATAAAAAAAAGAAAAAATGAAATGCAAGGTTTCTGGTGCATTCATAATTTGTTTTTCACAATTCTATAGCATAAATAAGCTCTTACAAAGTTATTCCCGCTCACATCTCACAAACAACATAAGGTACTAATCGGATACCCCCTACATTCACCAATGTGTTGAACTCTCTTGAATTCTTTATAAATCTAAAATAACTAAACAAACAAACAAGTAAGTAAATAAATAAAAGTACAATTAAGTAAAAAAGAGTCCAATCAAAGACAAAAGGTTCTTAGTTTAGAATATCAGTGGGGGGTCCAACCGTCCCACCTGAATACACCTCTGAAAGGTAAGGGTACTTTATTTGTCCCTAATTATAGGCGGATCTCTCTAATTAACTGGTATTTAGATAAGTTTACCATAGGTACAAAGACAAATTAACATTCTTCCATGTGGCTTCAACCTTTGTATCCCTCTACTTTAAGATGAAAGAGGCTTGCCAGGGGTAAACGCTCAGGCTCACACTTTAGTTAAGGGTATTTGTTATGTTATTTTTTCCCGCTGTGGAAATGTACATCTGATTTCCAGTTAGTTCACAAATTCAGTGGAACACAACAAGGTTGTCCCCCATCTCCAATCCTTTTTGCAAACACAGGTAAGGCTTCAGTGGAACATGTCATTCACACTTAACATACAATTAAGATTCTATCTCATTGAGGGCTTAGGTTTAAATGGTCACTTGGTTTGCTTATTTTACATTTATTTCCCAAATCCTTTGTATGCTTATGTTATTCTTATTGTTTGGGGGGGATAGCATTGCATCAACTGTGCACTTAAATAAGTGTCGAGTATAAGATGTTCATTGCTAAAGAATACGTTTATTTTAAAAATTAGCAGATTCCTTTAATTATATTTTTAATACATTCCTAGATATAATGCTAGCAAGCAGAAACCAAGGGGCTTATTCACTAAACAGTGCTGTTTAGTGAAATTACTCACTATAGATCTTACAGTAACTGAAACTTCTATCTTTTTAAAAGATAGACAGATGTTTTTTGTTCTCGCCATGTACACCTTTTAAGTGTAGTGATTTAGTATGTCCAGTCCTTTGGGCCCCTGATACCCCTCTTTACTCCCCTGATGCCCCGCTTTTACAGGAGGTCAGAATGTTTGCTGGGTATGAGGGGATCGCAGGGTTCTACAGCCCTAAAAGCCCCAATAATGTGTATAGAAGCAGCTGGAAATGGGTTTCACCCAAAGGCTCCAGATATCAGAGCTGATCACCGGACCATCTGTTCAGTGTATTTGAAAGTGGGGGGCCATGTTTACCCCATACCCACTTACTACCTGGTTTCTGCCCACCCCCTACCACTTTAAAGCCTACTTGTATGAGTAAGAGGGAGGAAGGCAGCTCCGATAAGTTATTATTATTAATATTTATTGTTTTATATAGCACCATCAAATTCCGTAGCGCTGTACAATGGGGTTCCCAGCTCTGATAATAGACCCCAAGTCCCATAAATATTCTTGATAAAGCCCCGCATAACCCCATAAGCAGACCTTACTCACGCCATTACAGATTTGTTAAAAATGCCGATTTTTTCAGAAAATGAAAAGTATGTTTTAACACAAGTGGCCATTTATAGCCTGAGCTTGTGGTGGCCCTACTGAGACATCGCAATGGAAAAGGTATATACCATAGCAGAACACTTCATGGTGATACTTGGCCATTATTGCAGCCATAAAGGATTCCGCACCTCTTATATTGTACTTATATTTGTTTATTTAATGCTATCCAAATCCCTTATTTGTTCTGGTAAGTGCTGATAATTAAATAATCCTCGGTATAATGTATTTTATTCTCTAAGAGACAGTTCTGTACTCGTATAACCCTAATCTATTCTCTTTTACTTAATTGTTACTTTATTAAACAAAAGCATTGACTGCCCTCCATAATAAGCAAGCACTAGTTATTAAAAATAATACAATATTTGAATCAAAAGTATAATGAGTGACGGAAGCGGAGGTTTCGCTAGACGATATTTTCCAAGTTGAGCAATGCCTTTGTGCTGCGAAGCACCGTATATACCTCTGGCAAAAAAAGGCTTAAGGGGTGTGTGTCTTAAAAAGCATATATTTACTAAACAGACCCATAGCTGTTTGAACACGTGTCTCCTAATAGAAGCTTAAAGGCTAAAGTGGATGCTTCATTTGGCTAATGGCTTTCAAGAATGCAGGGCAACTCCAAACTACTGTGCACAGTCCTGGACATATAAATATAAATAAAAAATAAAATAAATGAGACCTTTATTACTAAAACATCAATTATAAAACATTATTATTATTATTATTATTTATATTAAAACATAAATTATAAAACATGTTAAGTATATTTGGAATAATATAAAAAATTGCCAGAAATAGCTTAATGTATGTTAAGCAAAAAATATTATTATTAGCCTTTAATAATAATAATAATAATAATAATAATAATCAATATTATTATATTTTATTTATATTAAAATATCAATTATAAAAAATGTTAAGTATATCTGAAATAATATAAAAAATGCCAGAAATAGCTTAAGGTATGTTAAGCAAAAATATTAATATTAGCCTTTAATAATAATAATAATAATAATAATTATCAATATTATTATATTTTATTTATATTAAAATATCAATTATAAAAAATGTTAAGTATATCTGAAATAATATAAAAAATGCCAGAAATAGCTTAAGGTATGTTAAGCAAAAATATTAATATTAGCCTTTAATAATAATTATAATAATAATTATTATTATTTTATAATTATCTTTTATTTATATAATGCCTACAATTTCCACATTGCTTCTTACATTCCATACATTCAAAGGGTCTGACAAAACCAGAACTGACAGACTAAGACAAACAGATTAGGTACAGAGGGTCCTACTCACAGTTTTACAATCTCTTGTAAGTTTAATCATATAAAATCAATACAGAAATGTCTTGGTCAAATTTTCAGTTTGTATGGCAACAGCCAATCAGTGCCTGCTTTTGTGTCACGTGACAATTACGTGTTCTCGGCAAAAATGAAGGACAAGGCAAATTTTTACTAGGTGAAAGAATTGTACAGTGCTGCAGAATATGACGGCGCTATATTAAACAACAAAAATAATAACTACTTATTTCTGGTTAGAATGTAGGCATCCAACAGTACTGGATTTAATGTTTATAAATGCTGCATTTAGTTACTAAAATTGAAAGTGAAAAAATAATGTATTTCTAAAAATTCTAAGTCAGCTCATATACACTAAATGCAAAACTGAATAATATAATTCCAAAAAAGTTACAAATGCCTGAAATGTATATTTATTTACTAAACATTTTAAGAAATAATGATAATTGATGAACAAATTGTCCTCTCAAGGTTTATCTTGCTTCTGGTTTCATGGAAATAATGTTAGAAGAAGATGATTAGCCAGGGAACGTATCCGTAAGTTTAGGAAATCAACCTAATGGAGTAAGTTTATCCAGGCGGTAGCCGATCTCCAGCTCGGAGCCATGGATAATTTGCTGCGGTTTAAGTTTGTCTTTTCTATGTCAATTAATAAGGAATTTGGGACAATTTAATTGTAATGGACTGCTTTTTTTTTTCTACTTTAACGATTGTAGCATTTTATGATTGAGCTTCTTTCTTTAAGACAATAGAAAATCCCACTAAAACTAGAGGCTTAGATGGAATGGAAGAAAGTTTTTTACTTTACTGGGAGGGTGGTCGATAAGTGGAACAGCTTCTCAGCAGAAGTGGTAGAGGGTAATACAGTGAGGGGATTAAACATGCATGGGACAGACATACGGCTCCTGAATCTAAGACGACACCAACGACTGATTAAGGTTTGAGTCTTTACAGCAGGAAAAACAGGCGACTAGACGGGGGCCGAATGGGGCCGATCTGCCAGCAGGTTCTATGCTTCTATGTACAGCTTTAACTACTTTAAATAGTCTGTATGCCTACATATCTAAACATTCTTCCCAAGCGTCTCAAGCTGCGTGGTGTTAGAAAGAAAAAAGAGCAAATTTGGTAGAGATGATCTCTTTACTGGCTAATTTGGGTATTATGGATTGTAAGCTTTTGAGACAATCTAGGTCTCTACGGCTGAAGACTTTTTTTGTATTTCTAATTTCTCAAGTGCTTTTTTTTTTACTTTGTTTGGCTACAATCTTATCAGGCACAGCTATCTAAGTTTGGAGTGGTAGCCTAAAACATTCGGAGGCTAGCAGGCAGGGCAGCCCTTGCTAATCCTGTTTTCTCCAGGGCTGTATTCTCCGACCATCCCCCCTTTGTGGAACGGGTTGGCCGCAGTGCATGAAGCCCAGGGGCTGTCACACAGGTCATAGTTCTTAACAGCTATCAAAAGCGAATGTAATTTACGTTACATCATCCAATGCAAAAATAATTGACTTGCCGCTCCTTAAAATAACGCCCGCGCATACGTATGGCTTCATGTATACATTTAAGCCTTTATGAGCTTTAGTGTACACAAGGTCAGGAACGATATTTTAGATGATGCCATCGACTAAAGAGTTACAAGACTTACAAGTGATTGTTCTATAGCATATAAAACTGGAATCACCCTCTCCGCTGTACACTCGTTGCATCTTCTTGAGTATTTGTCCTTGATTTCTTTCTGTATCCATGCATGGGATAGACATACGGCTCCTGAATCTAAGACGAGACCAACGACCGATTAAGGTTTGAAACGGGCAGACTAGATGGGGGGGGGCAAATGGGGCCGATCTGCTGACAAATTCTATGTCTGCACATGGGCGTAACTAGAAACCTCCTAACTTCACTAAGCAATATGTGAGATTGTTGCCCCAAACAGCTTGTCTGTACCATCATTGCTCCCAAACAGCTTGTCTGTACCATCATTGCTCCCAAACAGCTTGTCTGTACCATCATTGCTCCCAAACAGCTTGTCTGTACCATCATTGCCCCTAAACAGCTTGTCTGTACCATCATTGCCCCCAAACAGCTTGTCTGTACCATCATTGCCCCCAAACAGCTTGTCTGTACCATCATTGCCCCCAAACAGCTTGTCTGTACCATCATTGTCCCCAAACAGCTTGTTTTATAAGTGCCTTTTTGGCAACGATGCCAAAAAGTTGGCTGGGAAAAACTCCTGTCCTGACGGCCGTTCTAATCCTTGTCTCGCCAGGCCACCATTTTTATTAAGTGGATGCGATGTATACCCACGTCGTTGTCACGTAATGCGGATGGACCATTCCTCCCCTTGTAACGATACCACCGCCTTATGCCCCAACTAACCCGGAGAGAGAAGAGAACCCGTAATATCAGTAAACCTCCCAATAATGTGTGTTTAAATTGCCCCAAAAAGGAATTGAGAAATAATAATAACCTTTGAAATATATTTGAAAAAAAAGGAACAGTAGTACCAAATAATAATAAAAAAAACTATATAATAATATATAATATATATAATTATATATATAAAATTTTTTCCCTAACTAAGGGTGACATAATAATCCAGCTAATCACAAATAATAAATGTACATTTCTTATTGCAATAAGGCTGGATTTTTCTGCCCAGTCTGCTGTTTATTCTGGTGCATAGTATTCTCTGCACCCAGTCCTGCATCTCAGCCCTGATAAGCGGAACCAATGTGCAGGGCGTGCGGTTCCTGTCGGGGACAGTTGGGAGAGGGACCCCTGTTGACTGCGACGCTCAGGCGACGATTGTGTTGGATTCCGGGAGGATGGATGACCTGGGCTGCCCGAGATGTAAGACCACGAAATACCGCAACCCGTCCCTCAAGCTGATGGTCAATGTGTGCGGCCACACGCTGTAAGTGTCAGGGGCCATGGGGCAGATAGACACCCGCACAGCAGCACCATGGGGGAAGCAAAAGGAATGTGCATACAACTATACAAAGAGTGTGTGTGTGTGTAGAATATATATATATATATAACACACACACACACACACACTTGTGTAAATAATGCCGCAGGAATGGAGTCTATCTAAATGTACAAATAACAGAAATGCTGCTTGTGTGTTTGTGTATATATATATATATATATATATATATATATATATATATATATATGTGTGTGTGTGTGTGTGTGTGTATGTATATATATATATATATATCTATATATATATATATATATATATATGTGTATATATATATATCACACATACAGAGCTTCTATAGAAAGAAAATATGGATGCATATATAGGCCAGGATATGTAAAATGCTGTGTATTTATATAATATATAAATTTAATATCTGAGAGGTGTTTATATAGAAATGCCAACTGTTGGGTTTATGTGTAAAAAGTGATTGCGGTGCAGTTTGAAATGTTGTCCTATTTCTATAGCAACCAAGGGAAGGACCCTGCTGATTGGGTTTTTACCATTGATTGCTATGGCGATATGGACCAGTTTGCTGGTTGCTATAGTGATAAGAACACTTTTCAGAGACAGCACCCCCCCCACACTACTTTATAGTTAAACCAAAGTGCTTTTTTTCAAGCAGTGGTTATAGATATCAGCATATTCTTTTTTTCGTTTGAAGTGATATCCGTGCTGCTTTGGGCGCTTTGGGAGGGATGGACGTAGAAATCAGTGATATGAGATGAACTGGCGCTGGAAAAATAAAGAAAAAAAAACTTTGTTCAATGTATTTATATGCCTTTGAGCCTGATCTGGCTACATAAAAATAATCAGTTTTTTTTTACAGTTAAGGGAGCTTTTGACAAAACTTGACACAGAAGGAAAAAAAAAAGTCCCTAACGTTTCATATAGCACCAACAGGTTACGCTGTAAATGTAAAGTTTAACCCATGATTGTGATACCCATACGAGTCACTGAAGATTTTAAGGGGCCGTAATATAAGGGCTGCCGGCACACTTTCCTCTCTATTTCCATATGTGCCTCTGGTGACCCTGTAATTGCTGCTTCGTGATTACACCGTCCCCTATTTACATATAATAAATACTTAAAGATGACCTGATGCCGCGCTGCAGTGATTAAAGCATTTCTACGATGTCTTGAACTAATTAAACATTAGACATGAAATTCCACAGGAGAATAACCCCCCCCCCCCCGATACGGGACACAGGTAAGGTCACCTGACTTGGTTCTTTTACCCGATTAATAGATCAAACCCCTGTATTGGTTAAAGACTTGTGGATTATTTTTTTTTTTAACTGTTTGCTAAAACTGAGTCATTTTAAAGCAGAAAAAAAGTATAATGCAAATATCGTGATTCATTTTAAATACTATAGCTGGGTGTAGAACGCCTCGTTTTTGTGTGTAAATATGAATTTTATAAGGTGATCAGGAAAAAAAAATGTAAACATTACTTGCTTTTCACATCTTCTTCCTGGTTGGCTGCTTGTTATGCATATTATGTTTTTTTTTTCTAACTAGTTTTATAACTTGGGTCCCAGGTGGTACCCATTTTTATGTTTTTTTTTTTTGTGTGAAATGTATGGTCTGGATTTGGACAAAATCAGTGTAACCCTGAGTAAGAGGACTCCCAAATACAGCCAACAAGGTTATTCCTCTTCATCATTTAAAGCAGCTGTTCCTCTTGAGTCCGCGGACAGAGTCGAGCAGCTGAACCGGCAGCCTCTTCAGAGAAGCAGAAAATAAACTTATAAAGAGATGTTGAGCCGATGAAAGATGCCAGGGCTGGTCTGTGGCTCGAGGTCATTGGCTACGAATGTAGATGAAGATCTTGCAAGGAGAAACCGGTAGACCAGAGGGGCCGAATGGTTCTTATCTAGGTTTCTATAAGGAAATAGTCATTGTCGCTGATCGTTGAACATAAGTATACCTTAGTAGACGGTAGCCTCGGCTTTGCCCCAACTATATTCGTCATAATCATACCTGGGAACATCCGGCTACCTGAAGCCCTCTTTTTTTCGGGATGCGGTTAGGCAGTTAGCTCTATAAACTGTACCAAAATCATGAGAGAAACACCAAATTCTATAAAGCAGGAGTTTTCTATAGATAAAGAATGAAAGTTACATGAGACTTACATAAGAAATATGGACAATTATGCCTTATCACTTATAACATTTTATATCGTTTCTAAAATTGTATATTAAAAAACACAGTTACTTGATTTGTCTGACTTCTAAGCCTGCAATCAAAATGTTTAAATTACTTTTAATAATATATTTTTTTGATCTACAGCTAGCTGTTTTTAGCACTCCTAAAATATTTATGAATTTAAATTATGTTTTTTCCCAAACCTGCAGTTTTCATAGTTTTTTTTTTTTAGTAAAAGTAAAGTCATATTAAATGCAGCTTCCTTGTAGGAATCTTGAAAGCTTTAAACACGTGGGGATTAGGCGGAAACATGATTATCTGGACAATAGACAGAAATGGCGACGTATTAAACTACGGAAGGGGTCAGTTGGGTTTTAATGTCCAAGATCTTCTGGCACCTGAATAGCTGATAGCCGGATAGCCTTTGGATCGGCTGTTATAGGGCCAGTTTAAATACTCCGGCCGCACGATGATGACACATGTGGCAGTCTTATAAATAGCGTCCTATTGGGCAGCATTACCTCTTTTTTCTATCTTAAAAGTTGCCGCTATCAGATAGCTTGTCACCCTCAGAAGACCGACGCGTTTTCTGAAATTGTCGTTTTTCCCCCTAAAAGCGCTTGTACAACACAAGTATGAACCAAACGGGAGGATAGCAGAATTTTTGTGTCCAACAGAGGGCAGAACCTGGCGTGTACCTTCTTCTCGTGCCCTTGTTTGTGATTTCACCCCTTTTTTGGGTACCAGCCAGCTGTCTTGACGTGTTGACACCTCCTCATGTGTCCAGTGATGTTTCAGATCCCATTCCCGGGGTGTAGAAAACGCGCGAGAAATCTTATGTTATAATTTACGGAAATAACACATTTACGGAAGTGTTTTAGAAGATCTGCTAATGTGGACCTTCGGTTACCGCTTTTACATTTTTCCCCCCAACTTTTTAGGCTGTTTTGGTTATTGTCCGTAGACGCCAGTGAGGATGTATGATCCTTGTCTGTTGGCAAAGGATTTGGACCCGCAACTGGATTATTTATGAGTTTAGACCATGGTTACCCGCAGACATTTTCCCTGGTGAGGTAAATAATGGAACCAGGGTAGGTGGGTATCATGGAGATATTACCTGGGCACCAAAACAGACCCCATGCATATCAAGAAACAGTCATCACCAGGGCTGGTCACAAGGTTCACTTTATAAAGTTAAAAAAGATCATCCTTCTTTTTTACTTTGAAAGCAAATTATTAAGTGTTTAGGGATGAATGTCCCAAGATACCCTGCGTAGGGGGTTTATGTCCTTTTAAATCCAGCCCTCTCTGCAAGGCCCACGTCTCGCACGGTATTATTGATTCTGCAGATCTCCCATCTAATGTGGAAACAAAGAAGGGATAGCGATGTCTGCCAAGACATCCAGAGGTAAAAAAGAACAACTATAAAGACAGCGGAAAAAAAGACTGCATCCCTGATACAGTGTAAATATTTTTTCTTTGTCCAGAAGCTATGGCGTTTGTCTGTTTTCCTTAACTATATGAGAAAAAAACGCATTCCCTTTCTAGGGCAGGGATGGTATTTGTTAAGTTATTATGTAAGAGATCCATGTAAATCCTTTAATGGCTGTTGATAAAGTTTGCTTTACTAATCCATAACCCGTCCCGCTCCTTCCTGTTTGACTCGCTTTTTTCCCCCCTCTCTCGCTCCTTTAGTTCTGTCTTAAAGTGAAACCGTTTGGCTTAATAAATACTGGGCTTTAGTTGCTTTATTTCGAGACAATTGCTTGTGATTAGTCTCCTAATACCTTCGCTCTCCTGATGCAAACAGATGATGCCTCGTCGGAGCTAGGATTTTAAGGTTTATCGGCTTAATTTAATATATGGAATCGGACTCGCCCCTGTGAAAAAATTACTCATCCTGTTACTAAATATAATAACCCCCCCCCAAAATGCACACAATTGAATTGAGTAATATGAATTTACAGAGAATTAGTGCGTGGACAGCTGTCCTATGCAGTCCTTACACTTATATAGACCCACAGATCGGCCCCATTCGGCCCCCGTCTAGTCGCCCGTTTCTCCTGCTGTAAAGACTCAAACCTTAATCAGTCGTTGGTCTCGTCTTAGATTCAGGAGCCGTATGTCTATCCCATGCATGTTTAATCCCCTCACTGTATTACCCTCTACCACCTCTAGTTTTAAAGCTCCAAAAGCCCATTGGCTTTATTTCTGCACCCGGATGCCGATTTGTCGACGGCACTGCATCAAATTGAAGCATTTTTAGTTTTAAAAGAGAATTTATCTGCCGACGTCTCTACTGGAGACTGGAGCATAAAATCCTTATCATGTGGTGCTTGGAGGCTTTTATTTTTTTATTTTTTTTTAGCCGCTTCCATTAGTTCCGTTGTAGAAATATCGTTGAGGCTTCTTCCGAGGCTATTAGACGAGCCGAGACCGGTCTGGCCGCGCATGCCGCACTCGCATATTATTTACTTTTTTTTTTCCATATACAACCTTTGAAAAAGAACGTGAGTCATCTTTAAGCTCCCGCGAAAAACAATCGAGAGCCGATTCTTCCTATCGTCAGCGGCTACGCTTAGCGCGGCCGGGTCTGTGAGTCCCAAATAATAAGTTTGGGGGGGGTCTACCTGAAGCCCCCCCCCCGAAAAACATCACTTCGATGCTTATATGGAAACTTCTTGCCTTCGTTTTCCTTATTGTTCTCATTTTACGCCGATCTTTGCTCTTTCTTGACTTTCTCTGGTTTATATTCCTGAATAATCCCCAAAATAGCCTTTTATGAAATAAAAAAGAAAACAAAAGAATTTAATTGACAAATCCAGATTATTTCCGTATGAACCGGTGAAAAAGTGTTTGGTGGATCAAAGGAAAATCCATAAATTTTCCATATTCATCTGAAAGGGGATTTTTTGTTTCAGAAGCTATTTTTAACTCTTTAATATTCTCCTTTTTATAGGTCTCAAGCTTTATGTTTATAGCTCTGCCAGGAATAAAACAAAACCGTATTCACAGAAAAATGTACAATCTATACCTTAAATACCCATTTTTTCCGCATGGGGAAACGCTTAAAAAAAAGAATTGTAATTATTGTAATAATTTAATCTAACGAAATATGCAGGTTTTGCCCCAGTGCATAAACTATTATGTAATAATTTTCTCTACTTTTAATGGGTCTTAAAAAAAAATAATAAAAAAAATTGTAAAGGGCCTTTGGAACACAGGAGTGATGGGAGTGATAAAGGGCTGTTGGGACACAGGAGTGATGGGAGTGATAAAGGGCCGTTGGGACACAGGAGTGATGGGAGTGATAAAGGGCCGTTGGGACACAGGAGTGATGGGAGTGATAAAGGGCCTTTGGAACACAGGAGTGATGGGAGTGATAAAGGGCCGTTGGGACACAGGAGTGATAAAGGACCGTTGGAACACAGGAGTGATGGGAGTGATAAAGGGCCATTGGAACATAGGAGTGATGGGAGTGATAAAGGGCCATTGGAACACAGGAGTGATGGGAGTGATAAAGGGCCATTGGAACACAGGAGTGATGGGAGTGATAAAGCGCCTTTGTATTCCTATGAAGAGATTCCATAAAAAATCAGCAGTTTCTGGCTACAGCAGTCATTTACAAAATTAACCCCGTCTGCGCTGGATTTCACATTCATTTCATGTTATTTTAATGGACACAATGTGCTTTTCTTTCAAAAACAAGAACATTTCTAAGTGACCCCAAGCGTTAGTGTGTATGATCCAAATTGTGTATAGTAATGGCTTATCCCCACACTCTCAGGTATTAGGGGATTATCTGTTTCACGGCATCTGATAGAGGTCTCTTGGTTTGCAGATGTGAAAGCTGCGTGGAGCTCCTGTTTGCGAGGGGGTCCGGCACCTGTCAGGAGTGCAATACGCCTCTGAGAAAGAGCAACTTTAAGGTCCAACTCTTTGAAGACCCCACCATCGACAAAGAAGTGGAGATTCGGAAGAAAATTCTAAAAATGTGAGTTTTTATCTTTTTTTTATTTTCTTTTACACTACAATGGCATATGGGAAATGTTCTTCATCACACACAGGGTAGAATATGCTACATTTTATTGTAGGTCAAATATTATTGTTTTTTCCCAAAAGCATGTTCAGCCGAATGTATCATTTAGAAGGATAAGTTAACAAATACAGCTTGAACCGTTACACTGAAACCTGCGACAGTCAACCAGGGCCTGTCAACGTGAAGATCTGTGTCTCGTGCTGAGGACAGGCTAGAGAATTTAATCTCCATGGTCTGTGCTTAGACTACAAGGCCCATTTGTGACAATGGGCATTATAGTCAAATTTGCGCACGGACACAGTGGTCTGATCCATGTTGTAATATTGCACAAATTAAAAATGAATTGTTTATAATATTTTATTTTTTTTACCCTTCAATTCTGTAGCTATAATAAACGCGAGGAAGACTTCCCGTCGCTGAGAGACTACAATAACTTCCTCGAAGAAATTGAAGAAATCGGTGAGTGTGATAGAACCCACGCTATACCCAGCTAGTAGTGAAACTATTTAATGATGGGCAAAGTTTGTAATCCGCCAAGTGTTATTCTTTTGAGAAAAGCAGATGCCATTTAAAGAGGATTTGTTGCTTTTCCCAAATCCTACTTTTTTCCGTTGTGCACGATAACTAACCCCATGTATACCATGGGAACAGCCGTCTCAACTTCCTTACATCACAACTTGCGTGATTATTCTTGCTGTTAAGTTATCTCTCCCTGTCATTAAAGTCGTATAGCATTCTTTTAACTCTTTGATCGTCTTATCCTTGCCATTTGTACCCCCTTCTCTTCAGTATACAACTTGACCAATAATGTGGATCTTGAGTTCACTCGACGAAAAATAGAATCGTACCAAAAGGAGAACAAAGATACCATCCAAAGGAACAAAATCAAAATGGTGAGTGTGCCCCTGCTGGTGAGTAGTGCTTGGGGCTGGTGACCCCAGGGGTTTGTGTCTGTGGGGTAAAGCTGTGAGTTAGGTGCGTATTGTTCCAGTAACTTGCACAGGGTGTGACATGGTGTGTTGTAAGAACAAACAAGCTCTCCGGTTACTGACCCGCACCGGTAAAAAGTTGCGACCTCATCTAGCGAAACCAGATACTTTATTTTGTGTACAAACTGTGTGCGAAGCCAGACGGGGAAGTGGCCGTCACCGATCCACAGCATCAAGCCTAGGCAGCATAACGCAGAAACACAGCTCTTGATCATGTATGTTAAAGGGACACTCACGCCATCATGTGCAGTTTTAACACATAGCGGAATAGTCCCTGTAAAGTTTTGCAATGGAATCCCCCGATATGCATTTGCTCCTTTGCCCACCCCCAGCTTAATGCCCCGTGCGTGATACGCTCTTGTCCAGTCAGCTCCAGCACTGGCTTGGCTTGGGAACATTGCCCGTATAGAAAGTGCTGCCGTTGGTTTCAGTGGGAACACTTTCCTGCCATGGATTGGCTGCTTCGAGCCGCCAGTCAGTGGCAAGAAATACCGGGCCATGGAGGGGAAGGGCAGCTGCAGCAGCAGGACTGCAACTTCTCAAAGTGTACTTTAATATGCATTTTTCTTTACAGCGGGTGTCAGGGACAATAAATTGTCCCTTTTAATTATTCATTTAATAATGTTATCACGGCATAGCTGGATACATCCCAGGAGCCAGATAGTAATGGCTCCGAAAAATGTACCCTGTGTTACAGTATCAATCAGCCCTTTTATGAGTAGGTGTTAAACCTAATCTTCCTTTGCGGTTCATTTATTCCAACAGAACAGGATGCCTCTGACATTCCCTGCTTTTTGGCCCTCGGCCCCCATCATGCTTATCCAGTCTGTGTACGCTGTAGTTCACCAGAGCTGGGATGACGGAAGTTGCGTATCCGTGACGGAATGTTCCTACCTTGATCAATACCTCGATCGATAGGGTGTTTCCATTATACCACACAATCAATAGGCGTGGCGATGGTCTTATTTGTGCAGAGGAGACTAAATTATATTTTTGTTCCTACTTTTCATTAAAAAAATGGTAGTCAAAACCAGGGCAGGACATCAGCAAGCCTAGGCCTTAAGTTGCCCCACGATCTGCCGCACAGGAGGGGGAGTATGTCATACATGAAGTCTTGAAACGTGTCTTGGGTCCTTCAGGGTGGGCAAGGTCCTTCCGGCAGGTACGGGGTGTTTTTCAGCGTGCTATGAGCGTTGCGGCCGTACTTTTTGTTACTGTGCAAGCAGACCGTAGAACGTTCCTGTACTTTTGATTTTCCTAGACCAGAGAACAGGAGGAATTGGAGGAGGCTTTGGAAATCGAGAAGCAGGAGAACGAACAAAGGAGGCTCCATCTGCAGAAAGAAGAACAGCTCCAGCAGATGTTGAAGCGAAAGAACAAGCAGGAGCTTCTGGATCAGCTGGTACGTCACCCGGCCACACGACCGTTCCTTAGTGTTAATTGATCCGTATAGCGCCAACCTATTCTGAAGTGCTGTACAAAGGACTGACATTGAAAGTCACAGGTTTTTATTTTTAGCATTTTGTTTTTTTCATATTATGTCAAAATGTATATAAATACTAAATAGCTTACAAATCTGAATAAATAAGGGGTAACTTAAACACATTTTATATTTATTGATAATGCCCACTCTTCTATTGTCCATAGATGTATTTTCCCCTTCGGTTTACATATTATCCTTTTTCATTCTATACAGTACCCAGGCAAAGAATATTCAGCCCAGAATTGGTCAGGCATTGCATATACCCCAGTAATGGGGTAGATAAGCTAGGCAAAGGGCTGTCGGAATCTCCTAATGCTATTCCGTGTAGCATTCGTAAGCTTCCTCTATCCTATTTAAGTCCTTCAACAACAGCGCTGCAGAATATGATGGCGCTACAAAAAAAAACAATAAATACTATTGGAGCCATGGAGCTTGTATCATATATATATATATATATATATATAATATATATTCCACTTATATATTATAATATAATATATATATTATAATATAATAATATAATATATATATTATAATATATTATAATATATATATATCTATATTATATATATAGATATATTATAATATAGATATATATTATATATTATAATATATTATAATATATATATTATATATTATATTATATATTATAATATATTATATATTATAATATATTATATATTATAATATATTATATATATTATATATATTATAATATATATATATTATGATATATATATATATATATATATTATGATATATATATATTATATTATGATATATATATATATTATATTATGATATATATATATTATATTATATTATATTATAATATATATATATATTATATTATAATATATATATATATTATATTATAATATATATATATATTATATTATAATATATATATATATTATATTATAATATATATATATATTATATATTATAATATATATATATATTATATATTATAATATATATATATTATATTATAATATATATATATTATATTATAATATATATATATTATATTATAATATATATATATATTATATTATAATATATATATTATATATTATAATATATATATATATTATATATTATAATATATATATATATTATATATTATAATATATATATATATTATATATATTATAATATATATATATATATATATATATTATAATATATATTATATATTATAATATATATATATATTATATATTATAATATATATATATATATATTATAATATATATATATTATATTATAATATATATATATTATATTATAATATATATATATTATATTATAATATATATATATTATATTATAATATATATATATTATATTATAATATATATATATTATATTATAATATATATATATTATATTATAATATATATATATTATATTATAATATATATATATATTATATTATAATATATATATATATTATATATTATAATATATATATATTATATTATAATATATATATATATATATTATATTATAATATATATATATATATTATATTATAATATATATATATATTATATATTATAATATATATATATATTATATATTATAATATATATATATATATTATATATTATAATATATATATATATATTATATATTATAATATATATATATATATATATTATAATATATATATATATATATATATTATAATATATATATATATATTATAATATATATATATATATTATAATATATATATATATATATATATTATAATATATATATATTATTATAATATATATAGGGTAGTAGAAGTATTAAACACTCATTTACAGACACCAGATAAGCCGGAAGGCTTGTTTTTCCTTCAGAAATCTCATAGTGCTTTCACAATCACAAGGGATTCTGGGTAGGCGCATGCAAATAAGGTTAACAATTATCACCTTTGCCTCTATATCCACTTTATACATGGATCCCTTGAAAGCAATCGCCCCGCTGTACAAGACAGCCTTTAGACAAAACTCGGGAAGAGGTACAATAGCCAGATCACCACTGTTTCGTCGTTCATGGGACTCGTCAGCATGAGGTTGTGATACTGGCTTAATAGTTGAGGCTTGAGGTAGCTAAGAAATACATAAGTTATGGTGGGTAAAAGGTGATGGAAACCCTTCCACTTAAATTTAAGGGGTAGTAGAAGTATTATTAAACACTCATCTACAGACACCGGACAAGCCGGAAGGCTTGTTTTTCCCCTTAGAAATCTCATGGTGCTTCACAACCACAAGGGATTCTGGGTAGGCGCATGCAAATAAGGTTAACAATTATCACCTTTGCCTCTATATCCACTTTATACATGGATCTATATATATATATATATATATATATATATATATATATATATATATGTATATGTAATAGGAATGGTCAGCTAAGCTCGTTTGGTTTAAAGCTCATGATTATCTTTCAGCGGGTGTATATTTAGAAAATCATTTGAATGGGGGAAAAATCGGCTCACAAGGTGCTATTACGTTAGACCATTGCATTTTTCTAGCGTTTTAATTGATTTAAGGTGCATTAGCTACCGGGCAGGCAGATCATTTATTTACACAATAAAAATAGTTCACAGACCATTTCTTCTGTTTGCGGTTCTCTCCATTTCCCAATTACCCGTTCCACTGGGCTCCGCTGTACCGTATAAATATCCTCTGCGCATTACCGGGTTAGGAGAATGAAGCTCTTGTGAAAGCGGATCCATCCCTGCGTCCTCTGCCGGTGGTCACTGCCAATAAATAAAAAAAACTTAAATCTGCACGCTTTCGTTAATAATGCCCCGAAACACATAAACTAGTTCCTTATAAAAGTGCCGCCACGTAAACAAGGTTGGGTTTTATTTACCTGATCTTTTAATTTTAAGGTTGAAAATCCCCTTTTTTTCTGCTTTCAACCTCAAAGCAACTTGGTATGTGTGGTTTTACTATAGGGGGTTATATCAAGTAGGTAATAAGATGCTTTTATACTCCAGCCATTAAAAAAAGGTTCAATAAAACTTATTTCCAGCCCTTACCTTTGAAGTTTCCAATGGAATGTTTATGGCCTTGGCATGAAATAAATATTCTTGGAATATGGGTAACATAGAACCTGCCGGCAGATCGGTCCCATTCGGCCCCCGTCTAGTCTGCCCGTTGCTCCTGCTGTAAAGACATGTTGGCATGTTTAAATCCCCTCACTGTGTTACCCACTACCACTTCTGCTGGGAGGCTGTGCCACTTATCTACCACCCTCTTAATAAAGTTTCCTACATTACTAGATTTTAATTTAAAACTCAGGCAATAATTGAACCCATTTTACAGTCCATCGTAAGATTCTCTGTAGTGACTCGCCAAATGCGTTGCCCAAATGCCTCTAATACCGGTCGTCATATTGTCATTATTTAAAGATAGTCTTGATTTAGTCACCTGCATTCAAGCAGGAATATCAATCATAACATACTGGGAGCAAAAGCACCAACTGGGGGTCTTATATATGATCCCAGCAGGGGGAGAATAGGAAAGAGTCAGACTGTGTGACCCCCTAGAATCTGCCCCTTCACCTTGAGATTCGGGGCCAAACCCTGAGAGCTCCCAGCCATCACCTTCTTAAATGAAGTGGGGTTAGGAAACACAGCTCTTCTTTGTGAGATGCCGACAGTTTATTATTGTTTAAGTTTTGTCGGAATGGTTAAAATCCCTTTTTAATTGCGTTTGGCCGAATCCCTTTTATAAACTGTAACCGATACCCTCTTCGGTTTGCAGGGCTCAGCGGCGCTTTACACCACCCGCTTTATTAAAATTATTGATCTGTGTCGAGTTTGGAAGCACCAAGGTTTCATCCGATTATCCAGTTTCTTCCTAAAAGTGATTTGTCCCCCGAAAAAAAAAATTATTGTTTAAGAGGACTGAAAATCTCCTCTAGTAGCCGGGTTTATAAAACATGGGAACGCGGTAGGAAGGGAGGCAGCACAGGCTCTATGAAGAAGAAACAAAATAGAGCATAAGTAGTGGAGCTCTGCGTAGTATAGAATCTATCTAGTCTGCCCGTTTCTCCCGCTGTAAAGACTCAAACCTTAATCAGTCGTGGGTCTCGTCTTAGATTCAGGAGCCGTATGCCATCCCATGCATTTAATACCCTCACTGTATTACCCTCTACCACTTCTGCTGCGAGGCTGTTCTATGTATGACCACTCTCAGCGCGTGACAAGACCAAGAACTGATTATGGTTTCAGCGGACAGGGTTAATTTTATTTAATGAAATTCAGAGATCAATAATTCTGATTGCTATTAAACATCTCTGCTTTCTCTCTTTTATCTTAAATTTAAAAAGAATGGGGAAAAAAACTCAATACCCCCAGATAACAAAAGATCCATTATACAGAGAGAAGGGGCAGAGCTTCTAAAAGCCTGCGGGTGAAATGTAATAGTTGTTAATTTTGTTCTAAATGTAATTTTTTACATTATCCAGCTTTTATTACTATTTACTGCATTTATAATATCATTTTCAATCTCCTTCTCTTATGTTTTTTTTTTAACTCTTTAATCATTCAGGAGACGTCCCACCTCCCAGCATCTATTCTCTTGGCTCAACACAAAGGCAAATCCGCCCAGCTAGAACTTCATATGGAAAAACCCAGGCCATTAAAGACCGTTACATTCTCCACCGGCATCAAAATGGTGAGTCTGACGTATCTGTACGGCGTATGGTTACGGGATGGTGTAAAACGTACAGAATATTCCCATTAGTTGACGTAAAGGGATGGTCTGAAGTCCATTTAAAAATGGAGTCCATAGCTGCCGTCACAGATGTTGTGGGTCTGAATATCGGTCATGCACTCGTCTACCGAAATCCGCAAACGGAAGGTTTATCCTTAAATTTACTTTATTTTTTTCCCTTGAAAAATCAAAGTTGGAGGTTTATGCGTTTTGTTCCTAAAAATAAGGAAAGCAAAGAAAAAAGGCAACAACAACATACCATGTTTGTGTGATTATAAGACGATCCCTCAAACCCCCTATTGGGGGGGATCAGAACCACTGTTTGATGACTGATGATTATCTACAAGGTATAAATTAAGCCTGGGGGTAGTGTGTGTGTGGGGGTCATTTAATCCAGATTTTATTTGTACAGAATCTTATATACCTGTCACCTGCCTGTCAGTCAGCGGCTCAGAGATGAGGAGTGCATCTTTAGAAACATGTCACGTGATGATCGGCCAGCCTGAGAGTCATGGGATTTGTAGTCCACAAAGATTTGCCCCTATTTGAACAGAGGAGCGCAGACTGATAGGCAGGACAGCGGGGGATCGCGCTGCGTTATGCAGCGTACTCTTTGCGAAGATCGCTCCTCAGCGGCGAGGTCACGTGACGCTGCGTGAATCACATGACCCGCGCCTACGCGCCTCAGTATATTGGCTTGCAGTTCAGAGTCTCGCAAGCCTTTGAATGGACGTAAGCGGCACATATGATGTGCCCGGGGGCTATAGTAGGTCGGTGGAAGTGCTATACGAGAGGATCTGAATAAAAGACGACATCGATTTATAAAACAAGGTCATTTTATAATGGGGATATCTAGTCTTATAATCAAGCAAATAAGATACTTAAAAAAAAAATAATATATATATATTTTAAAAAAAAGCATCTTGCATGTTCTTTTCCTAAAGACTTAACTTATTTTGTCTACCGAGGTGATGATGATTTAGCGTCTGTAGCTGACCTCCTCGCGTAGAAGGTGTCTGAATGTACTTAAGTTATTACGAGGGGGGAACGTCGTCCCAGAATAGAAATCCAGACCCCGGTCATGGCACGCTCACATAAACATGGCAGCCGAGCTCGGCAGAACCTTGTGGTTTTTTTTTTTCTTCACGCTGTTTAATAGCTGCAGATGTAAAGCGTTTCCAGATACAGCAGAGGTTTCCCCCGGATCGCCTGAAAGATTTCTCTCGCCGCCTCGAAGCCTCGGCATCTGCCGGACGCAATTTTCTTAAATTACTTTAAATAGAAGAACAGGTAGAAATAAAAACACAACGTTCAACCGGCATAATTTCCATCCAGCTTTAGCGGGTTTTAGACGTTAACCAGAAGCTCTACGATGGCAAAATGCAATAAAATAAATAAAATAAAATTCCATATAATGTTCGTTATTGAGACAGAAAATGTATTTCCTGCCCTTTGATGTGTTGAGAAATACATATTTTTTTTGTAGATTCCCCCCCCCCCGTAATTGTCGGAACCGTCATTATTTTAATTTTCTGGAATTTTAAACCTTTACACTACGACCTTTCCCTTTCATTTGAAGCTTCGTGCGTCATTTGAATGTAGATGACCCGTACGTTGCGCAAACAGAATCCGAATAGATGTACGGCGCTGGAGTTAAAGGCTTTTGAACTTCTTGCCTTGTGATTAGGTGACGCTATAAAAACCTGCCACTTTCACAGGAAAATAGTTTAAACATCGCAGCGTGCCAACAAACATATATAATATACAATATACCTGTTTTTCCGCTGATGTGTGCGGCCATTCTGCTAGCATAATGTACTGATCGTTAAGCGGCTGAGTTCCTTTTCGGGTCCGATTCTTCTACTCCTGTAATGTGAATTTATTTTTTTTTTCCTTTTTTTTTTTTCCTTTTTTTTTTTTTAATTAGTTTTTTTCCTTTTTTAAATTTTATTCTGAACCTTTTACATTTATAGTTTTAACTGCGTATGTTCCGTGGCACGTCTGCGTCTTTTGTATGTATTTATGACGTAATGCTTTATTTTGCGTCATAGTGTATTTATTATTATTATTGATGTAATGTTTTATTCAGCTGGTACCGCACCTTTACCTGTGAATGGAATATGATGCCCCTGATTATTCGACAGGGGATACTTACTCGGCTTTCTGTAACGTTGCTTTAAACATATATGAGTTTTTTTTCTGAGGTTCGCACAGACTTTGTATGGATGAGAATGGCCTCCTTGTGCTTTGATACTTTGCTCTGACCTCCTGCCGGCAATCTGTTTCATCCCAAACAATTCTTTGTTCCGAGACAGTATCGCTTTCCTTTATTTTCATCTTTTTTTTTTTGCTCCGTCATACAACAAACCCATCCCTGTGTGCCCTGCCTGCTACTGTTTATTTCAAAGAAAAAAACTATAATTTGTGAAAGACGCTGGTGTTTAGGTTTCAGAAGACGAAGGAGAAAAGGCACAGAAGGTGTAAGTGACCCCGGTATAGGGCTGCCATATGGCAAAGTGTAAAATGAAACCATTGAAGGAAAGGCTGCGTACCATCTGCGCGGTAGTGACCGGAAGGGATTGGGTGATAAATTTGTTTTATGCGCTGTAGTGCCACTGTGTCATTCTTTTGTTCATAAACGCACTTTAACCTTGTCGGAGCGTACAATGGAAGCCTTGCCCCCTAGGAGAGAAACCATCGGGGCAGATGGCGAAGAGTTCTCTTACATGGTCTTTTAAAACTGAAGTCCACTGGGGTCCCTGTGCTTGAAATTAATTAAAGCCCTCGTAGGCGGGACATGGGCGGGGCGTTCATCACGCTTAGAGGCGTGTAGGTGGGCGGAGTCTCGGAACTTGTGGGGTTCTACTAAAAGCAATGGCACCGTCTGATTACCGTATTTGCTCGATTATAAGACGAGGTTTTTTTCAGAGCAAATGCTCTGAAAAATACCCCTCGTCTTCTAATCGGGGTCGTCTTCTAATCAGACCTCAAATAGAGGTCTGATTATGAGACTAAGATCCAGATCCCCCGCACCGCTGCAGGGGACCTGGATCCTCCTGTCTCCCCCCCCCACACTTACTTACCGGTGCTTCCTGCTGTATTGCCGGGGCAGCGGGTTGACGTCTACGCGATCCGCGTAGACAACGTCCGCTGCAGCCGGAAGGAGGTGTGGCTAGCAGCGGGGGTTGTCTGCGTCCGTCGCGGATACCTTCCCCGACTGTCAGAGATCAGAGTTCCCCGCACAGGTGCCGGAACTCTGATCTCTGACAGCCGGGAAAGGTATCCGTGACGGACGCAGACAACCCCCCGCTGCCAACTCCACCTCCTTCCGGCTGCAGCGGAAGGAGACGTCAACCCGCTGCCCCGGCAATACAGCAGGAATTTGGAAGCACCGGTAAGTGTGTGTGCGTGTGTGTGTTAAATGGGGGACATAGGGCATTTCTGGAATGCCTTATACCCCTATATGCCACTCTGGCACTTAGGGGGTTAAAAGGCATATTATGGGGCAGAGTGGCATATAGGGAGTTATAAGGCATTTCAGGAAGCAGAGTGGCGTTAAGGGGGCATTTAATAGAGCACTCTGCCTCCTGAAATGCCTTATAGAGTGCTCTATACAATGCCTTTTAACTCCCTTAATGCCACTGCCTCCTGGAATGCCTTATACCTCCCTATATGCCACTCTGCCCCATAATATGCATTTTAACCCCCTAAATGCCAGAATGGGATATAGGGGTATAAGGCATTTCTGGAGGCAGAGTGGCACATAGGGGGTCAAAAGGCATACCATGGGGCACAGTGGCATATAGAGGGTTAAAAGGCATATCATGGGCCACAGTGCCATATTGGTGTGGCAAGCCTGGGGGCAGATGTGCGTAACTGGGGGACAGGTTGGAAAATACAAGGAAATAAAAACAAAAAAAATATTTTTCTCAATCATAGCTTTTATTTAAAAAAATAGTTTACATGAATTAACATTTACTGGTAAAACTTTTTTCCTTTAGGGTCGTCTTATATTCAGGCTTTTTCTTTTTTTCCTAAGTTAATATTCAGATTTTGGGGGGTCGTCTTATAATCAAGGTCGTCTTATAATCGAGCAAATACGGTATATTAAATGGAAAGGGATCCCACCACTGAAAATAATAATTTTAAGAATAGCGGAAAGTTTGATTTTAAACTTTTTCCATTTGCTTGTATTTACCATTAGAAGGCTGCTTCTCCCAGCTTATGGTTTTGGGTGGTGTTGGTATGATGGCAGCTCCTTCGAGGTATGACATGATACAGTGATGTATACATTGGGAATATTAGAGGCCATATTATAATTTTTTTTTTGAAGGAGCCGTTAAAGAAGGCATCTATAGATGCCTAAATAAGATGATGGACAAAGTTAGCTTCCAGCAGTAAAATCTTCTAAGCTACTTGGCCGATTGGGTTTGTCCATCCCCAGTTATTCCGTCCGTTATGTACCTTCAACCAGTTTAGCGGACAGGGTCCCAGTGACTAAATCGCTCTCGTATGGGCATTTTACCTTGACAAGAATGCCACCGGCCTGTCTTAGAAGGACCTGGTCCACCATGTTAATGTGTTCCGTATTGCTCTAATGACTGGTAACTCCTCATCCTCTTGATCTCCCTTTTTGCTCGGCTCTCTTTGCAGCTTTAATCCTGGCCCCCGCCGGGTTTTATCTTGAGTAACATTTAACGAATGTCAGCGTTCTGTAGAACCGTGTCTACCTTGAGCCGCATCGATCTGTTCTTGCGGTTTATTTTTGAATATGTATTGATGGGAGTCCACAGTCCTAAAGTGGCTCACGGTCTACATGGTTCAACCACTGGCTTCCAAGCCACCAGATCCAAACAATATCTAAGCAGTTTAGAATTCTTCTTCTCCAATCGGCCCCCACCTCCTTATTACCCTGCAGCTGGTGTCTTGGGGAACGTCTTTTTTTTTTCTTTTGTAATAATTCTATTGCTTTGTCTGCTTCTTCTTGCCCCGTTTGGCCCACACCCTAGACATTGTTTGCTAGCAGTAAGCATAACTTTGGTTCGAGAGCCGCATTACAATGAAAAAATAAATTGCTTGTCATACTATGGAAAACCAAATACCCTACGGTGAAAAAATCTCCCCTGATTATGTTCTCAAGTACCTGCTTTTGCTAAGCCGCCGAAAGGCCGTGATGTAATATTGATAAAGCTTTGTTTATTCAAACCCTTTTTGAATATTTTGAAAGCACGCTGATGTTTGGTTGCATGCTAAGCTTCGCTACTGTTCGAGAGCTGTTGCTCCATCCGTGTATTTGGCTAGAGGGCTCGATGCCAAAAAGAACAGGTTCGACTTGTCCGGGAGGATTTACCCCCCCACCCAGTAAACTGCATAACTGCCTCGGAGGTCACAGCAGAGGTCGCGGATGAAGGTTCTTCAGTGGAACAGCAGCACAAGTGTATCGGAGACAAGCGGGGGGAGCAGTGTGTTCCAGACACATAGTAACGCTCCAAACATGACTGCCACTCATGTAAAAAACACAGCCTTTTAACTCGTCTTGTGTTGGCTGAGTGCTTAATAATTGTTTTTTTTTACCTAATTACACCATAAAGGGACGCCCCGGCCATCATATACACTTACATACATATGATAGATGCCCATAAACTTTTTGTGGTCTCTCCATTTACATTTGCCCTTTTACACCCCCCCCCCCACCAATATGCTGTATAGAAGATGCATTTGCCCGAATGCATCTCCTTTTTCGGCATATACTCGCCTGCAGTCTGCGCCAATGCTGGCTCAGCGAATGCTTCAGGTGGTGGCCTGCTCATAACCTACTGCTCATACCCTACTGCTCATAAGGGTTTTCAACCCTCCAGTGCTTTCCTCCACCTGATTTGCTACTTCAAGCAACCAATCAGTGGAATGATTCATTGAACCACGAAGGAAGAGGGTAGATTTGAGATTTTAAGATTTCTTCTTTACTGGGGGTGTCGGGGACCATGAGCTGTCCCGTTAACCCCCACGCTGGACTGCTCACCTTTCCTTATGGTGACCTTCAATTTTTGTAGTTTGTTGTTACTTTAAAGTTTATACGGCTGGATGACTATGCTGGGAATTCGTGTTTACATATAAAATAACATATTCAGGGAATTGGTAACCTACATGATATGTTACCGGTACGTTCAGCACTGTGCACACTTGTGGTTCAAACCTTGGTCTGTTTTGGGTTCTTGAGCGCTGTCATGTAAAACCCTAATGTGTAAACCTCAAAATGATTTCTTTCTTCTGAACAGGGTTTGCTATAACTGAAGGGGCCGTTGAACTCTGGGCTACGCATGTTGGAAAGTGGGTCCTTATTAGAATCTGCAGGGGGTCTGCACTGGGAACTCCCTGGGTTTTTGCTTTTGGGTCTCTGGTTACATGACCAGATTCTTAGCACGATCCAATCTACATATCTTCCTTCCATTCCTTGAGGGCCTACATCTACTTTGGAGGTTATGTACAAAAAGTGGTGATCGGACAAAAACAACGAAACCGCGCGGCGATTGGACCGGAGCAACGAAACAGCAAGGCGATTGGACCGGAGCAACAAAACAGCAAGGCGATTGGACCGTAGCAACGAAACAGCAAGGCGATTGGACCGGAGCAACGAAACAGCAAGGCGATTGGACCGGAGCAACAAAACAGCAAGGCGATTGGACCGGAGCAACGAAACGGCGTGGCGATTGGACCGAAGCAACGAAACGGTGTGGCGATTGGACCGGAGCAACGAAACGGCGTGGCGATTGGACCGAAGCAACGAAACGGTGTGGCGATTGGACCGAAGCAGCGAAAGGGCGTGGCGATTGGACCGAAGCAGCGAAAGGGCGTGGCGATTGGACCGAAGCAATGAAAGGGCGTGGCGATTGGACCGAAGCAACGAAAGGGCGTGGCGATTGGACCGAAGCAACGAAAGGGCGTGGCGATTGGACCGAAGCAACGAAAGGGCGTGGCGATTGGACCGAAGCTACGAAAGGGCGTGGCGATTGGATGATTCTGTTGGTTGATATGGTAATAAGACAACTTTTCTCTAAAAAAAACCCCCCAAATAAATAAAATGCTAATTTATTTATATCTAGAACCCTGAACTTTTTTTTTTAAGACACAGAAAAGGCTTTTTTGGTCATATATATTGGTTTCACGTTGAGGAGTGTATTATCCGTTTCAACTGAATTTGTTCCCCTTTTTAAATACTAATTATTAATCGGCAGATATAAATATGAGTTTGCAAAAAAAAATTGGTGCTGGCAGTAAAAAAATAAAAATAAAAAAACACAGAAAATATAACTTATTTAACAAAAGTAACCAATTAGTTTAAAGCCATTTTGGGGAAAAAGCGATTGGAGATTAATTAGTAAAGTTTGGAATGTGCGACGGCGATCATGAATGATTGGCAGCAGCACATGTGAGAGCAGCTGCTGGGCGGACGCTCCGGGCCCCCGGCTCAGTTATTTCCAAAAGGGCTTAAGGGTTCCGTGCTACGTTATACTTTTACCCCGGTTGGAACTAATTACCTGCCTGCGCAAGAAATCTCTGGCTCGTTTCCGTAACAAAACACATTGTGGGGTATCCGAGGAGAAAAAACTGCTGGATGAGAAAGGGGTCTGTTCTTTAGAAGCACTCAGATTGAACGGAGCGGGGCGCACGCCCCTTACCGGATAAAGCACTCTATAAATTTGCCGCATTCGCCGCAAAACACTCTCAGCATTTCTGGGCTTCTGTTCCTTTGGCTCAGAAATTTGGATTTGGGGGGGGGGATAACCTGACTTGCCCCCCCCCAGAGCTAAACACATTTGTGGTGGTGGTTGTTAGGATTTTACTTGTCTTGGACGAAAGGCAAAAAAAATAAGTTTGGAGAATATTGGGCTAAAAAATCAGCCGTTCAAGAATAAAGTTTCTTACGCAACTTTATTTAGAAGAATCTAAAATTAATCAGGAGAGACTGAGGGGTCTCAATATGTCGGGTTTAGGGAAGAGAAGAGAGAGACATTAAGCTATTTGAGAACAGACAGGAGGGAAGTTTAACACTAGATGCTTAGATGGAATGGAAGAAAGTTTTTTTTTTTTTTTTTTTTTTGGCTTTGCTGAGAGGGTGGTAGATAAGTGGAACAGCCTCCCAGCAGAAGTGGTAGAGAGCCCACAGAATTTAAACATGCATGGGATAGGCATATGGCTCGTGAATCTAAGACGAAACCAACGACTGATTAAGCAGGAGAAATGTGGAGACTAGATGGGCCGGACAGGGGCCGGTCTGTTGGCAAGTTGTGCGCGTCTATGGATTGACTTGCTTTTATTGTGCTTTGGGAATCGGTTTTTAAAACATTTTGTCTGTCGGCGACCATTTGAGCCTCAGTACCCGCCATCGTTTGGTGAAACACCTAGCAGACGCGTTCTGTTGCTTGGCTTTTCGCGTCGGAGAAGAGACTCGCTCCTCTGCTGCTATTGGTTGAGCCATAACTAGGTTTTCATTTCTACAGCAGACATTCTCTACATCTACAGTTATTCATTACCCCCTTTTGTACCAATATCTCGGCCATCTAGCCGCATGTCCCTTTTTGCAGCTAGTACTGCCCAAAAGACACCATTTACCTCTGAAGAAGCCTTACGGGGAAACGCGTCGGGTCTTCCTCACGTTGTGTTATTGACAAACAAGCATTATATCTTGTTTTAGGCTTTACCCGTCACTTTTATCCCAACGGAGCATGTTTATTTATATTATTTAACTTACTATTACTCCTCTATATTGTCAACCTACAGATTCTGTCATTTTTATCATCTTCGTGGCCAGGGGTGATTAACCCCCAACTGGCTGCTGTTTAACCCATCGAGGGTTACATATAAAGAACAATTCTGGAACACAATAGCAGCCAGGCATTGTATCCATGCTTAACATCCTATGACTCTGTGCCGACCCTGGATTTGCCGGCCCCCTAGGTGGAAAAAGTAGGTGAGGCAGCTTACGCTGATGATACGGGGCTTGGATAACATTGGAATGTCCAGAAAAGTAGATCTAGCCCTTTTATCCGAAGAGAAAATAAAGTCTTTGGCTGAAGTTGATACATTTTGGATGGAAGACGAGATCTCTGAGGTCCCAAAAGCCAAAAACTCAATTTTCTCTTGGTGTAAAATCGGCTTTATCCTTTCTTCTGGACATTCCAGTGTTTTCCAAGCCCCTTCTATCCTCAGCGTGATGAACTTGAACGAAAGACTCCATTGGAATGTCTAAAAATATCCGATTGTTGACCTCCAAGGAGCGAAGGTGTCTTCTCGGCAGAGCGGAGATTATCAGCGATACGTCGGCCGGCCGTGTTTTTTCTTTGCTGAATAAAAACCTTTGGAGAAAATAATCGCGGCCCATGAGTATCCGATGTTACTCGTCATGTATTCCACGCTGAAAACGGCGGCCTCTTCGCGTTTTAAGTGTATTCGCCATGAAATGTCGTTCCAGCCGTTGGTGTGAAAAGCGCGTACCCGTTTTACAACACATCTGATCCTCGTCAGTCAGGAAGGGGATTAAAACACGCGGTTTTTTTTCTCGGCACACGGATAATGACGTGTTAACGTACAGATGGAAAATCTGAGATTTCCATCTGTCATTGGGACTATTTTCGGGAGCCCCGCAGAAACCCCCTGTATCGAAAAGGTGTAACCAAATACCGGCTGTTTTCTCGCTTCGTAACCAGAGGGTGCAGCGGAGAAGCGCTGGACGCTTGCCTGCCAGGGGCAGCTGAGCGAGAGACCCTCCGCCATGATCCTGCCCCAAATGCCTGGCAGTAAACCCCCTCTTATTATGTTCCTGGTTCTATAGTGGATACGCGTTCTTTCCTCTATATGCGTATCCATCGTGTCTCATCTGAAAGAGGCTCCCCGGTAGTTTCATGAATACGTTATAAAGTTACTATTTATGCAACGGCTTGCTACAAATACCATATTGGCCAGGTTATAGGCCACACCCCTATTTTAAATCTTTAAATTGGGGGTGTGGCCTATAATGGCAGTGGGGGTGTGTGTTATATATTCAGAATGGCGAGCGGTGCATTTTTACCGCTCCTGTGCTGAGCCAGATGAAGTTAAGCATTTCCGGTAGCGTGGTCCGTCGGTAATGCAGTCCTCGGGCAACGAGAGCTGAAAAATAGTTCCACCCTCTTTTTTTTTTTTAGTAAGATGGTGCATCATGAATTAAGGGGAGGGCTTTAAAGTGTTGTATTGTAGCCCCATACTTTATTGCCTTTTTAAGGCCCCCCCTCCTTAATTAATGATGCACCTTAGTGCAGGACCTTAAAATGACTATAAAGTATTTTATTGTCGCCCATGAAAAGGCACCAAACTATAAGATAATACGGTAATAACATATTCTGTAGGGCAATAATATAATGTCCGTTCTGCTGGAAGCTGGATTTATAGGTTTCAGGCCCTTGGCTTTTAATGCCGAGTCCCAGTCGAGGATCTGCACATCTCCGTCACGTTCTGAACCACATGAAAGCCAATACCCCTGTTGCCTTGGAAACGCCCCTGCCATATTTTCCTATATGAATTTCAAACAGTCCCACCTCCTGGAACTTTTTGTTTGTTCATGAGCGGATTTGACTAACAAATGATTACGTCTTTGCTTTAGCTGCCCGTTCTCTCTTAGTGTTCGCTCTTGTCCTTTGGCTTCTATGCAAATAGAAAATGACGTCCGATCCTAAATCTGTCTCCTGACCTTCTTGTCAACCCTGTGTGATTTTTTTTATTCACTAGGTGTGACATCCCTAAAACCAGTGGCGACTCTAGAAACAATATATAGGGGGGCACACAAGATACCACAGTCAAACTGGGGGGGCATTCATAATTTCCAAAAGTAATGTGCTATGGAATTATACTTTTGTTATTGGGCTAAAATAATACGTGATCATTCAACATGGGAAGCCTGGAGCCACAATTGAGTGCGACTAATTCTTGAAGAAAATATTATAATACAATAAATAAATGATTTCAGGGCCTTGAACGTTTTGTCCCCTAAAGTCACTACAACTTCAGGAGGGCATTTTATCTCTGCATAAATATAAATTAAATAATTCCTACTGTAAGTTAAGTGCCAGGAAACAGATGACCAAACACACACACCAACACAGGCTCTGTCACCCCGACACCCAGACACACACACACCAGGACAGGCTCTGTCACACCAACACCCAGACACACACACCAACACAGGCTCTGTCACACCAACACCCAGACACACACACCAACACAGGTTCTGTCACCCCGACACCCAGACACACACACACCAGGACAGGCTCTTACACACTGACACCCAAACACACACCTTAGGACAGCCTCTGCCACTCTGACAACTGAACACACACACCAGGACAGGCTCTGCCACACCAACACCCAAACACACACCAGGACAGACTCTGGCACACCTACACACACACACCCGAGGATAACCAAAAACACACAAACAGCAGGACACAATCTACGTTACAGACATCTACATCAGGATGGATTTTTCAAACTGCATTGTCGTTTATACCCCCCTTAGTGTTTTTGCCCCTTGTGTATTGATGCCCCTGCTGCCCATATATATTAACATTAGCCCCAGTTGCCGATAGCAGGTATAAATCAACACATTAACACACAAACCAAGCTTTGCATATATAGATCAACTGAAATTAACTTGTGATCTCAGCACTGAAGGTATATATCAAATAAACAGAATCAGACATACAAATCCTGTATTTGCAGGTATACAATAATAATATATGAAACGTAGCATTGCAGGTATAGATCAAATAAATACATGGAAACAGCATTGCAGGTATTAATCAACTGAACAAGACATACAAACCCTGTATTTGCAGGTATACATAAATAATGTATGGAAATATATAGATATGGATCTACAGAATAACGCAAAAACCCAGCTTTGCAGGTATAGATCAATTGGAATTCACATAAAAACACGTCATTAAAAGGTATATTTAAAACCCCCTAAATTACAGGCATAGATCACAGGTTGCACACCCCAAAGCCAGCCCCGGCGTCCACACTGCCCACACAGCAATCACCCTCCTATCATACCCAGGCAACCAGTAAATGCTGGTACCTAGGCATGATGGGACTGTGCTTGCTGTGATTGCTGTTAGCAATCACACTCCTATTATGCCAGGTCAGCCAGTACATGCTGGTACAGGGTGGCTGTAAGTGATGTGTAGACCCCATACTGCTGGCAGCATCAATACACAAGGGGGGCAGCTAGCTAGGTTTCAGCATGTACTGGCTGACTTGGCATGATAGGAGTGTGATTGCTAACAGCAATTGCTAACTGCGTTCTCTGGTACTGCACAGAGGAAGCAGGACTGGAGCAGAGTCATGTGAACTCTGCTGGGTTCCACTTCCTCTATGCAGTACAGAAGACCCTCCCACAGGTAAGTAGCAGGGCTCGAGGTGCGGCCCGCGTAAGATCAGTTGCCCTGGCTGCCGATCTTACGCGGGCCGCACCCTCTCTCTCCTCCGCATTAATAAATATATAAATAGATAAAAAAGACGGGATTTAAAGTCGCATTGCGACTTTATTCCAAATTCGGCGGGGGGGCAAGGATTAACCTAGGGGGGGCAATTGCCCCCCCTTGCCCCCCTGTAGCAACGCCACTGCCTAAAACTGCAGGTGATCTTCAGGATTCCTCAGAGGAACAAACATGTTGGTCTAGCGCCCGACGCCCGGGACATGCAGTTCCGGGCGCCGGGCAGGCAGCAGGGTTAGGATACAGATCCCCCGCAGCGGTGCAGGGGACCTGCATCCTACTCCCCGATACGCTCAGACAGCCTCCCCTGCCAGCACTTCCCACGGGGGGGGGGTGCCGGCACGGGAGGTTGTCTAAGCGCATCGTGCAGACGTTCACCGGCAGCGGTGACCGTCCGCACGATGCGTTTTACCTCTGCCCCCAAGATTTACCAGAGCAGACTCCCGGGTGTCTTGCAGGGCCGGCGGGGGACATCTACGCAATACGCGTATACAACTTCCGGTGCCGGCACATCTGCTGAGTCCCGGCACCGGAAGTTGTATACGCATATTGTGTAGATGTCCCCCGCCGGCCCCGCAAGACACCCGGGAGTCTGATCTGGTAAGTCGGGGGGGGGGGGGGGGGACAGTGGCAGCATATCGGGGGGGACAGAGTGGCAGCATATCTCGGGAGGGGGGGACAGAGTGGCAGCATATCTCGGGAGGGGGGGACAGAGTGGCAGCATGTCTATTAAAAAAAAATTTCTTTAAAAAAAGCAACAAACTTTTAGGGTGCGGCCTATGCACAGGGGCGGCCTATATCCGAGCCAATACGGTGTATATATATATACACACACTATATATACACAAACTACCGTTCAGAGGTTTGGGGTCACTTAGCCACTTTCATGGAAAACAAGGACATTTTTGGCTGTAACATCATCACAAAAGGGTTTTCTAACCATCAATCAGCCTTTTAAACTTAAACTTAGATTAGCGAACACAACAGGAGTGATGGGAGTGATAAAGGGCCATTGGAACACAGGAGTGATGGGAGTGATAAAGGGCCTCTGTACGCCTATGAAGATATATAAGATTTTTGCTGGGAATGCTTAATTCTCATGTGACACAAAAGCAGGCACTGATTGGTTGTAGCTGTATAAACTGTAAAAGCATCCTGAAAGTTCACTTAGAGGAAAAGAATATGTTATTCTGGATTGAAACCAACGCCTTCAACTGTAAAAAGAATGGTAAAATTCAGTCTCTCGTTTTTTTACAACCTACGCGAGGATTGCCATTCGGTTACCCGTCGTTTATCGCTGACATTGAACCCAGCTCCCCTAGCTTTTCTTGCTTGCTTCTGGTTCTGCTCTTATACACAGCCCTCCATTGTATTACGTTCCTTTTTAATATCGTAATATATCACACTTTCAGCAGCCTGTACAGTATCCTAATGCCTGAGAAGCCCCTCGGGCACAGAAAAGAAACGTATACGTTCTCCAGTAAATATGTCGGGAGCCGCATGTTTTGTGTAACTCAATGTCCGGCGTATTCTGCTATGCGGCTAACGCACGATATTCCAACCGCAGCGGCTTTACGTCTCTCTGAGGGTTCTCACTCGGAAAAACGGAGCCGTCTGTCGGTTCTGCTGCTAAGAAGAATAACAGGAAGAAAATAACTGGAGAAGAAATTGAGCAGAAAGAGCCGTGGGCTTCCTATGAGATTATGTGGCCCCTACTCGTGTTTTAGCGGTCGGAGGGGTCTTCCAAGTCTGTGATTAGCGACTTGTTTGGCCCCTCCATGTTTCTGCTTGTATCTTAGTTTTATGAACCTCATTGGTCACAAACTGGTTAAAGGAGTACTCTGGCTTTGTTTTAATGTTAAAGGGACAGTTTACTGGAAAAATAAAGCATGAGGTAGAAGCTGCAGCGCTGCAGCTGCCCTCCTTCTCCGTGGTCTGACGATTCTGAGCACTGATTGGTTGCTTGAAGCAGCCAGTCTGTGGAAGGAAAGCTCCGCCATTGAAATCTATTTTTCATGGACTCTAATGCATTGTTACTGTGCTATGTAGTAATAATTATTTAGTAATAGTATACTCAATCTGTAGTGGATATAACGTCCGGATGGGCCGTTTAAGACATTTGGGGTCACTTAGAAATGTCCTTGTTTTTGAAAGAAAAGCACATTTTGTCCATTAAAATAACATGAAATGGATCAGAATTCCAGCACAGACGGGGTTAATGTTGTAAATGACTATTGTATTTGGAAACGGCTGATTTTTTTTAATGGAATCTCTTCATAGATGTACAGAGACCCTTTATCACTCCCATCACTCCTGTGTTCCAATGGCCCTTTATCACTCCCATCACTCCTGTGTTCCAATGGCCCTTTATCACTCCCATCACTCCTGTGTTCCAATGGCCCTTTATCACTCCCATCACTCCTGTGTTCCAGTGGCCCTTTATCACTCCCATCACTCCTGTGTTCCAATGGCCCTTTATCACTCCCATCACTCCTGTGTTGCAATGGCCCTTTATCACTCCCATCACTCCTGTGTTCCAATGGCCCTTTATCACTCCCATCACTCCTGTGTTCCAATGGCCCTTTATCACTCCCATCATATATATGTGTATGTGTGTATATATATATGTGATACATGTGATGTCATTAATGATGGGTGGTGAGTGAGTGCCCTCTGCAGGGCATGTAGTAATTGAGTGACAATGCAATTGCCTCCAGCTTGTCACAATCATCGGAAACGTGTCACTTCGCCATTCCAAACGCTAAAATTATACCGGATTGCTGGGAGAAATCAGAGAGCCACTTAAATACCCTTGTAGATAATTCCTACAGTATTCATGTTCTCATTCAGAACAAGTATATATATATTTGTGATTTGTGTGCCCCTTTTCCCTGTTTTTTGCTGCTTTTTAGGATTGTGGATTTCTCCTCCCCAGTATGACTTTTATGCCGTCCTTTGGAAAACTCACCGGCTGCCTTGCCACATTTATTTATTTACCAAGAATTTATCGATTTGTGTTTTGTTACCTTGTTGCAAAAAAAAAAAAGAAAAAAAAAGACCATTGAATAGTAAAAAATAAATAATGGTTACAAAAATAAAAATATTTGCAGGAAAACATTTATGCAGATGTTTTAGTTGGAGATGGAAAATGAAGTATTTTGTATATGTATTCAGATATATATATATATATTTGTTGCATACATCCCTCTATTTATTTTAAGCAAAAGCCTTCTTGGTCTCTTTACTCTGGGGCAGCCAGTAGATATGGAACGCTTGATGATCTCCGTTAGAGAGAGGTGGTTTCGGCGTATTGCTGTCCGGTTCCTTTGCATTGTAGCAACCTCTGTGCCTTTTTTTGGGTAAACGTAGAAGTTCCAGGACACGTTCAGATGCTTAGATGTAGTGTAAGAAAGTATTTCTGCCTTCCAGCGGGGGTGGTAAAGGTTAATCCAGTGAAGTTATTAAGACATGCATGGGATAGGCATTCTGGATCAAGACCAGGGTCCAAGTGACCTCCTACAGCAGCTGAACATATTGCCAAAAATATTGGGAAAAGAGGCCTTTAACTGCCATGAAGTTGGGGAGGAAGAACTAAATAGGCTGATATAGATTTTTATTTTTATATACACGACCATTCAAAAGTAATGGGAGTGATAAAGGGCCATTGGAACACAGGAGTGATGGGAGTGATAAAGGGCCATTGGAACACAGGAGTGATGGGAGTGATAAAGGGCCATTGGAACACAGGAGTGATGGGAGTGATAAAGGGCCATTGGAACACAGGAGTGATGGGAGTGATAAAGGACCATTGGAACACAGGAGTGATGGGAGTGATACAGGGCCTTTTTACACCTATGAAGATATTCCATAAAAAAATTGAATATATCATTACAAATAAAAAAAATATATAAATATATATATATATATATATACACATTACATACACACACATATGCACACTACCATTCAGACATTTGGGGTCACTTAGAAATGTTATTGTTTTTGAAGGAAAACCACATTTTTTTATATTAATTTAAATATATATTGTTATTTTTTTCCAGGGTCAGCATATCTCTTCTGTGACAATCCCAAAGCTGGAGGAAGTATTATATCAGTACCGGCCTCTTCATATAGAGACATACGGACCATCAGTTCCACAAATAGAAACGCTGGGTAGACAGGGGTAAGTACAGTCCGCTGTGTCGCCCGATGTGCGTTTCACTAACCACTACACATTTGCGTTAACCTGTTTACTAATGTCTAGCGTGCAGAAGACACCCGGCCCCAGAACCTTTTCAGAATGGGCAATAAATATGAAAAGTACTGAGTTAAAATCTCTGTTGGTCCGAAACATATTTACGAAAAGCAGCATAGATAGAACTCCGACAGATAACAACCTGACGCCCAATATCGTTAAATCAGAGTGGGCCAGGGAGCTAGCGCTTCATACTTTGCCGTAACCAGTCTGGACCATTAAATATTCCGACCCTACTGGAGATGTAACACAGGATAAGCCTCGGAAAAGGTTGGCCGTTATTTTATCTGTTTGTCTCCGACCACCTATGGTTGGTCCCAATTTCGTAATTAGATGCAGGTGCGATTCCAGATGTTGCCTGGTCCTTTGACCCTCTGATACCTGCTCCATCCCGAGTGCTGTCACCCGATCTCTCGTACGCCATGAACTCTGCACTTTCGCTGATCGCGTTGTCAGCCGGCAAACCTAGCAGATGTTTACGAGGGGGATTTGTTCATGTTAATTGCGGATTCTCGTTAGTACATAGGGAGAGCGTAATTCAATTATCTGGCCTTACTCCACGCTGAAGGATGTATGTTTTACTTAGGAAACTTGTTTTTTTTTTTGGGTTATAAAGTTAAAATTACCCCTAAGCCTGCGCCAGATACTAGGGGAAGTCCCTTGTTATTTTTGGGATGATGAATGCACCTGACCAGAGGTCCTTAAAGCCCTATTAGTCTTTCCACAAGTTAAGCCACAAAGGAGTCGGATGAAACCAGAGACGCAGAATAACAAGTTCAAATTTGTGTATACAAATCTTCATCCTCTAACACCAGGAAGATGTGATTCTTACAATGAAGAGTTTTTCTTAGGGCAGTCTAAAGGTCAACGAAAAGACGTATTACTGTAATTGCATAAAAAAAAATAGTTTTCAGGAAAACGAAGCCGTTTTCTTTTTTGAAGGCAGTTCTACCATTTACACAGCTTAAGCTTCTAAGACTGCAACGCACTACTCATGTATTTGTGTGCAAGCTCTGTTATTTTAGGAAAACAATAGAACGGCTCAGTCTTAATCACCCAGCAGGACTCTCTGACTAATGAAAGTCTATGGAGGAAGGGACTTCATTGGCATAAAGCATCGGCTCAGCGCGGTGTTTGAGCCGGGAAAGTCACCCAAAATATCACGGCGGCCTCCAGGTCTGCAGATAAAAGGAGGTTATTGGGGGGAAATGAGATAAAACCAGGCTTTTGTCAACTATATATAGAGTTGGGGGTTATGTGCAAGGGGAAGAATATTTTTAGTGTGAATTCCCCTATAAGTTATAGGTGGCAGAAGGAAAAAACATGTGCTATTGAAACCATATGTAAATGAATGTAAATCCGAACCCTAGCATATAATCATCTCTGCAGGGAGTTTGGATAGACAATGACCTACACAGTCAAAGGAACTTGGGATTCTCGCAATGGTTTTGTGTCTTTATAGAAAATTGGTGGAAATATTTTGACCTTGGAATACAGAGTTGGTTTTGGGTTGTAAGAGCCGGAGGTCTGTTTGTCCGATGGATAAAACAGACGTCTGGAGTTATACGATACCACAGAGGCGGTATTGTGGAGAACCAGTTTTAAATAATAGTAATTTTTAAAAATAAAAAAAAAAAGAAAAAAAAAAAAGCGTGTTTTCCGATTCAGAATGCGCTGACACTTCTTTTCTTTTGTTGTCTGCGCAGTAAATAAATGCGACAGTAGTGTCTGATACCATTTCTAATGTATTACATTTATATAAGGAATCTGATTCCCGGCACGATTACAATATGGGAAAGGGAAAGTATTTAACAAACACAATTTAAAATGGCCATTAACACATAGAGGTAAAAGAAGGGCCTGCTCTTATGAGCTTACACTCTATTAATGAATGAGTAGAACCCAGTCATTCCTGGTCACCTCTGCCCTCTTCAATTGTTATTATTTATTATTAGCATTTAATTATTATTATTAGCCATTAATTATTATTTATTATTATTATTATTATTATTATTATGATTATCATCCATCATTGACTATGAGCTGGGATGTCAACCGGAAAAACATCCGAGTTGAACATAATTCAGGTTCAATGCCCGTCTGTGTTTTGGTCCCCAAAAAAAATGCGCTTTACATTTTTAAAATATTATTTTGAATATTATTTATACATTATTTCAATATTTTTAAATATTTTAAATATAAAAAAATATATATTTTTAAATATATTTAAATCTAAATATTGTATGTTTTTAAAGCCTGTCTGAATTTTGTTTTATTAAAATGTAGGTGTATTCGTGTGAATATATATTCAGTAATTATTATGGGGACAAAAACATTGTTTTAAACAGTTTTTTGTCTTTTTTATTAGATTTTAGCGGGATAATTATGGTTATTAGGACATAAAATATCAGTGCAAGAACCCCTACCGTGTCTATTTCAGTTTATCGTGGGGTAAGCTTTAGTTTAGCGGATGCATTGTAAAAAATTAAATTACCGGCGTTTAATTTCCCACCAACAGTCCAGTGACAAAGTACAGCCTACCAGAAAATACAACTTCTTAACCAAAAAAAAAAAGAAAAACAACACAAAACAGCAGGGGTATAAAAATGGAGAAAGTCAAATGACATCATTAGCGACAAACCCCCCCCCCCCCGGGGGTAATTGCCCTCCCCTGTCCATTGAAATTATAGGTATAATGCATATGAAGCAAAGAGTTCTGCCTCCTCCACGCCCACCTGGGGGTATATTGTGGGCTCTTTAACAGTAAGGGGTCCCTGGGGTGCTATAAATGCAGAGAATATGGAAAATGTTTGGGGGGGCTCTAGAGGAAGTCTGTGTGTACGGTGGAGTTATATTAAAAGTTGGCTTGTGCTGCAGCACGCCGCTAAATTAACCTCAAAAGCAGCCCGTGACGGCAAAATGTCCGCTGTAAATGTTTTTGTTGGCCTTTTCCTTCGATATTAACTCATCGATCTAACGTGAGCCTCTGTGCTAGGAATGCTCGTCTGGCAATGGCGCTTTTTTTTTTTTTTTTTTTAATGCAATCATGGAAAAAATATGTTTCTGCTCGAAGCAGTTGTCAAACAAGTTTCTTTCATCGGCAATCAGACGCAAGGCAGCTGAATGGGGCTGTTTAGTCTGGAAGGAATGCCCGAGAGATTCGAGTCACTGTAGGAAATGTAATTATACCGAACGCTCGTTTTGTAGGGTGGGCTTTAACGTTGTAAATCCCAATGTTTATTCTTAAAAAAAAAAAAAAATAATAATAATAATAAAAAAAAATTTGTTAAAAAAACAAACGCGTTTCAGGACAGCGGCGTTTAATCTGCGGCGTGACTTCACGCGGCTGCGGGGTTCCCCACTTCTCACTAGTGCAAGGACATGGACTTCGTTAAAGTAGAGGAAAACGTACGGTTAGCGGGGATATACCTTCATTCCTAAGGTATCTTTGACTTAATTGTATCTCACGGGAAGCCAAACTTTTGCTGCCACGTAACAAATAAACGACTTTATGTTCTTTCCTTTGCACAGATCGCTTGGGCCGCGTGAACGTCTGCGTTCCGCTTTATGCTGTCGCCGCCGGGACGTACCTTTTGTAACTTTGCTCGATTTGCATCATAATCTGGGTTCTGATTCTTATTTAAAATACCACCACGCTTCCCATTTTTAGTATTTTTTTGTGTGTGTGTCACTTCCTCGCAAATTAGACAAATAGGCTTAACGTTTTTCATTCCAAAAAGAGTGATCTGTGAAACAAAAAAAAATTGTAACGTTAAAATGTGTTTGTGTGTATATGTATGTATAGTATGTGTGTGTATGTGTGTATGTATGTATACTGTGTGTGTGTGTGTGTATAGTGTGTGTATGTATAGTACATTTGTTGGGCTAGAGTAATTCTTGCTGGGAGTCATGTGACATAAGAGAAAGCCCTGATAGGCTGCAAACGTTCTGTTCTTGGCGTATTTACGCATTTGGAACAACTGAGGAAACAACGTATTTTCTTTATCTTAAGTCTTCGTTTCATAGAATAATGACGGAGGGGCTTCTATGAACGAAAGAGGAGCCTCTTATCGTTCATTGGCACATACACGGTTAATTACTAGATCACAATTATATTCAGATGATCGGTTATAACGATGAACCCAGAACTTTTATTATTGTTAAAGAAAATGTCTCTTACGTCACCATTTTCTCAACGCGTTCAACTAAAATGTGTAAATCTCCATAGAAATAACTATTTTTTTTTTTTTTTTTTTATATATTTACCGGCGCTATTAGGCTCCCGGTAACGATCACCACAACCTTTGCTTTGGCACAAACCTGGCACAGTCTAAAACATCAGATATGATCGTTCTTAGCACTTAAATTACTGCTTGGAAAGGATATTTGGGTTTAAAAACCTGCATTTCAATCTTCCAAGGGAAATTAGTTCTTTACTCAGGAGATAATACAGACTATTATTATTATTATTGGGGGGGGTTCAGCTAGATTTATAGGAAACTATATACCGGTGTATATATATTACAAACCTTTAATGAGAGGGGGAGGCATGGTTTTTATTTCTACAATTTCCCGAGGTGCCGGGTTCCAAAGAAAACTCACATTTACACGAGTAAAACTAATTAAGTGCACAATATATATTATACGGTCGTAATTCACGGATTCTAAGAGGATTCCTCCTTATTGCGTAAGCTGTCTGATCACCCAAGCGCTAGGTGTTACGCGGAGATATGTAGCCAAGGCTGGATTTATGAATAGGCACCCATAGTGTGTCTAGGGGTGAATGACTACCCCTGTGAACCGGCCCCTGCTTCCATCGGAGAATTCCAGGCTATTGGCCGCCATCAGCGCTCCGGACGTAAAAGGTGTTGGGAACCGAGTATCTGGGCAACGTGTCTTGCACTGAAACATTGTCTCGATGCCCCGTGTCTCTGCAGCCCAAGCAAACATGGCTGGCCCAGAGAGCTTGGTGGCAAATGCCCTGTCTACTAGTGACCGGCGCTGGGAAGGTCACCGAAATTGACCCAGGACAACAGACATTTAGAGCTGGGTTCAGGTTACTCTATTTATCAATTAACGGCCAAAGGTCAAGTTGGCTGTCCCAAGTCGAGCTTACCCGTCTCATTAAACTGGCTCGTGTAGAATGAAGGGCAATCACCGCCCTATCTTTCCCAATGAACGCCCAACAAGTAGACATTAGAATGTTGCCTCGTGGTGGTCACCACCCTACCCAAGGCTTATTACCCAAACAAAAAGCGAAACTATGTTTTCGAAGAGTGAGAATAAGAAGGGTCGTCTTGAAAATGCGCCGCTATAGAACAGAAAGAAAATTCCCATGCGTTAGTAACGGCCAAACTCAACCCTAATAATTGCAGCGTGAACGTTAGAGACCTTCCTTTGTGTAAAGTGAAACCCTTGATAGGAAGGAGATGGAACAGAGATCTCTCGTTGGATACGTTTCTTAGTGTTTTGTGTTCTCCACCACATGGATATTAATGTATCACAGGTAGAAAGATACCTCCAAATCATTATTTATTGTTTTATGTAGCGCCTTCATATTCCGTAGCGCTGTACAATGGGTAGACAGGACATAACAAGTAGTATATAACATAAGAATTTGACTTACAGAAACTTACAGAGGAGGGCCCGGCTCAAAGAGCTAACAATCCATCAAAAGAGAGGTGTAATAAAACATTAATCGCAAAAGGTTTTATTATGCCGGAACTTCCAGAGCTTTGGCGTAGAGAGTGCGTCTTATTTTACCGTGAAAAAGGGAGAAAGTACGTTTTAGTAAATACCACCCGCATATCAGGTTACTGCATTAGCATCTCCAATTTCTTAAAATATGTATTACTTAAAAAAAAATAAAAATATATAATAATAATAATAATAGTATACACAATGTCTTATTTATGACCCGATTTGTTTCAATATAAAGATTAAGTTATCACCTTTCTGCATCTTGTATTAAATCCAAAAACATTCTATAGCCGTATTTCATCGTATTAATAAAAATAGACAAAGATTTTAAACGATTTTTGGACCAAAACAAACAATATATCGTCCTCTCTGGTAATAAAAGTGAAGCTAAAATATTACCCAGTCATCAGTTTTTAAATATGTATTTTTTTTATAAATTATCTATATGTGGGTGCTGTAAAGTGATCTTTTTTGCCAGACAATATAGTTTTTTTCTATTCACAAAAGTACAAAATAATTGAATATATTAGTTTGTGCCTTAAATATATATATAATTTTTTTTTAATTTTTTTTTTAACCTATCCTTTTGATGTTGCGTTTCCGTGTTTTCCTCGACCCAACGACGAGGAAGTAGGTGTAAGCTGCAAGATGTGCTTCTATTTTTTAATTAAAAAAGAAAAAAAAAGTTTTTAGAAATAATAATATAATTTATGACTTATATACTTAATTTCTTAGCGCCGTAAATATCTCCAACACTATTATTCTTTTCCTAGTCTGATTCACGGCAGCACAAAGGCTGGAGCCTTCAGAACAGAACGTGGCCAGCATGTTCTCGACTCCTGCATCTTTGGTCTTGCTGTTTCAGCGATGATTTATTACGCCGTCCTTGCTGACTTATATATTTTTTTTATTTATACTCTGAACAGCTGGAGTGGATAGGGCATGGACATTTGCAACATCTTCGGAAGTACGATCGCTCGGAAGAAGACGGTGGTCTTCGAAGGTGGGCTCAGCGGTGGTATTGAAGGGATGGAGCCTTGTATCTAAACTCAACGCTTTCTTCAGTTACAAAGTGATGGTTCTTGTAACACAGTGTATTTTTATAGCGCCATCGTATTCCGCATCTCCCTACCATGAGTAAGCAGGACGTAAAAAGTAGCGCATCGCATAACAATTTGGACTTACAGAACGCAAAGCTGAGGAGGGCCCTGCTAAAAGTGAGCTTGTGATCTAGAAGGAGATGGGGCATAAGAGGGCACGAGACGCCAGACAGCGAGGGGTAAGGCTGAGCGAGTAATATAAACGGAGGTAGGGCGTTCTAAAGGGTCTGGACATTGAGCAGTCTTGCATACGAGACGCAGAAATCCGAGTGACCGGGTAGGTGTGAGTTTGGAGAAAAGTAAGGAGATGTAGATAGGGGAACTGCAATCTCTATTGTGGTGGGACTCGGGGGATTTAAATTGAATCTGAAGCCCCCTGGGAACTAGTGAAGAGACTGACAGAGGGGAGAGGCGTTAGGAGAGTGATGGGTAAGGAAGATAAGCCTAGCAGCAGCATTCATGGTGGCTTCTAAGGGGGCAAACTGTATAAGACGGGGGTCAGTTAAGGCTGAGTTGCAATAGTCAAGATGGGAGATGCCAAATGTTGATGTTCTGGCCAACTCAGAGCTCTTGGAGGGCTTGGTCTGTAATCGTGAATGAGAAAACGAATTATTATATTTAATGACGTCACCCAATTTGTACTTATTCACTAATCTGAATTGTGTAAATCCACTAGAAGCAGGAACCGATGTCTTATGCTTCCTTGATCGGCTGGCATTCCATCTGAAATGTGGCCCCGGGGTTTAGCAGCAATAATCAGTACATATTCTCCAAAATGGTCCTATAACCGTGGGTGATGTGGTGTCGTGACGCCTCCTGCGCTTGGGCCGAGTGGACATCCAGATAATGCTTGTTGGCCAAGACCGTTTTGATCCAGAGGAACCAGAGACTGAGGGGTTTGATCAAAGACCAGAAATCCTGGTAGTAATTATTGTGCCTAACGCTTGATGGAAGCTGGATCGGAGCCGGGGTGCACTTTGCTTCATCTCTTTTTCACGATTCATCTTAATTCATCATGACTTATTGCACGTACAATGGCTGCCATTCGCTTTCATTCAGTATTGTTTCCTTGCCACGTCTTCTATGTCTACGTGTCAGTTATGTTTAGCTTGCTGACATTCTAAATCGTTTAAACCTTCAGTGAAGTTGCAACTTGTTCGGAGGCCTTTCCAAACGGAGCGAGAGAAACCCCGCTGAGTGACCTCCTGTCCTAGGGTCAACTACTTATGAAGCCTGTTATAGTCATGTACTAAATGTAGATACGGCGCCCAGGAACGTCATGCGGACGGGTCCTGCAGCTCCTGTCCTTGTGCTCCGTGCCAGAAATGACGATAAAATGCTTGCTTGCCGTCTGCAATTAAGAAATGCAAACTGGGAGTCTGACCGCGGCCCACCGGAAAACGAAGCATTTTTTTATTTTATTTTTTTTTTTACATTTTTTGGCCAGGCTGGGCGTTGAGAGCCGAGACAGCTGGCAGGGGAGCAAATGACAAATGGAAGGGCAGGTGTCCCGATTGTTAAGGAATGCCTTTAAACGCTCCATTTCCACAAGACTTACCAGCGGAAGCATTTCGCTGCTAAAGGAATGTTTCCTGCAAGCGATAGCACGGTTACCAGAAATAATCATTATCCGCTCATTACTAAAATGGAACGCTAATGAATTCCGGAATCGTTTGGAGGAACAAGAAAATAGCTCCGCAAATAAGTACCAGAAAGAGGCTTAGCAGCATTACGGTCTGACGTGGAGCAGAGATAACGCGATTAGGATGAGAGGCCGCGTCGATAGTCTCTGAGCTCACGGAGGAACAGAATAAAAACTCCCTGGGACCCCATTCACTAAGTGGGATGATCCAATAAATGAGAGTTCCTTATTGGACCTGACATCCGTTAAAGTGGCTTGATATACCTAATAACGGCGCCTGCACTTTGTGTATCCTCAGCCACCAACCCAACGCTTTAGCATGGTGGCATCTGGTGGAGATGCCCAAATGCGCAACAGGCTGGCCAAGTGATCCAAGAAAGCAGATTAGTGTGTCCAGCAAGCGGCTGCACGCATGGGATATATCGCCTGCTGGCCTTAAAGTGCCATAGTCCGTATCTGCATTTTGGTGTATATTAAGGAGAAAATGGGTACTCGGGAATGAGCTCCCAGTTTTTTCACTTGGTTGTACAGCTTCATCTGTTTGTCATGTAATGTTTCAATCAACGCATCGTTGAACTACATCAGAGGCGGAAAAAAAAGCTATTTGGCAAATTGGCTGTTAGTTGATGGCTATTCGAAATGTTTACCAAAATACCAGTTTCTTAAGAAATACAAAAAAAAAGAAAAAAAAATACTAAAAAAAAAAAAAGTAGCAAAAGGGGAATTTTTTTTACATTTTATTTTAATTTTCTTCAAGGTTATCCGGTGAAATTCCATCATTGAGCTTTATCTCTCTCCTTTCATCTACTATGTCAGCAGATTGAATCGTAAACCAGAAGCTCTAGAATGTAAAGGGAATCCATGCTTACCCGGTGTTGACATTTGCCGAAAGCATAAACCATCACTAACTCTTTCTGTTGTTCCCGGAAAAAAATATATAAATCAAAATCATGCTTTGAAGATGTTTGCGTTAACGGAATATGGTTACCGCCGCTCGCCCCCGAGCAACCAGAACAAGGCTTTGGCTGGCAAAATGAATTCATTCCGTCTGGCGGAATGTTTAGAAGTTTCACGCAGTAAATACTTCCAAAAGCAAAGGAAAACCAGAAAAGGGGATATTATAAATAAACTGAAACGTCAGCTACTGCAACTGGAATATCCAGAAGTGGGTTTTTTGGGGGGGTTTTTCTATTAAATTTTTTTCTAATAAATATTAAGCCTGAAAAAATAATAAAAGAGGGGAAAAAATAATTTAGAAATATTCTACTATGTAGTCTATTTATTTCAGATATAACCAGGCAGGTAGCGAATTTGTTATTTTGGGTATGAAATCCTAATTCCTCAATAAACCCAGTCAGACAGGAGACAACGTGTTTTTGGAAAATGGTGATTAAAACCCAATTTTAATATATTGATTTTTTTTCTCCGTAAAAAAAACAAAACGTGAGATTTGTTTAAAATAATCATTTATGGTACTGTGTCTCATAAGTAGTTACCTCTCCAATTGTGGAAAATGGAGATAAAAATAACCAATGGGTGTAAAATAGAGGAAAGTTAAGAATTTTCCACTTTTTTTTGTAATTTTTTCTTTTTACTTTTTTTGAAAGAACTTTGGAAGGCTTCGGAAACCCGCTTTCTGCCTCAACAAAGAATGTGGAATGTGACCAACTTATCGAGTAAAATGTGATTATGGTTTGGGTTTTTGATATCTTTGAACCCTTTTTTTTAGCCACAAAGGTATTCAAGTCTTTGTCCCCCCGAGCAGAATCCCCCAGTGTTGGTATTCTATGGCCCGCAAGATCTTTGTTTTGAATTTTAGCGATTTCAGGAAATATAGTCTTTAGAAAAATACATATTTTTTCAATAAGATCGGAAGAATGGAATGCAGCTTCCAGTAGAACCATTGTATAAACCACTTAATGGCGCATATGATCCTAATCTGATCCTAATTTATACCGGTATGATTGCAGGAGTAATGAGGAAGGAAGCAGCCCAAAGAAGCACATGATTGCTAAAATCAATTCAAATCATATGAATAAACAGAGAAAAGCTTGTAATTTATATGTCCGCGCATGTGAAGTATGCGAGATTTACCGTCGACCTGGTGATCTGCGAGGCCCTAACGTTTTAGATGATTTCGAACTGCCTACGAAACATGTGTTTTAGTGCTGTATACCAGACTTACTAAAAATTATTTATTTTTAGACGTAAAACCTATGCTTTTTATAATTTTGAAATTGCGTTATTTTCTTTACTCTTTTGTAAACAACCTTGGTTGGGGTAAATAAACATTCCACGTAAGATGTTCATGGACTTCCATCATGGCTACTATTGCCAATATATCCATTATTATTATTTATTATTATTATTATTGTTGTTTTATATTGTTTTTTACATGGCGCCCTCATATTCCTATATAACAATCACAGACTTAAATAAAGACAACTAAACTTTACAGCTAACGACAAACTGCAGTATAAAAAGGATTTATATAAATAATAATAGTGGTTCCTTGTGAGGTTTCGTTAGTTTCAGTAGTAGTGAGTCCTGGTGAAGACGATACTGTGTCAAAACGTTGGCTGTGACTTGTATTTTTAGAATGGGTCTCTTCCTAGAACTTTGTCGGCTGGTGATCTCCGCAAGTGAGTCGAGAATCATGATTTAGTAGCGGCACATTATTTATCGTGTAGGACTTGTGTAAGAGGTTTGGGGGTTCTGTTCACTAAAGCGGGTGGCTGCAGGAGAGTTGCAGTTTGAACTCAGTAACTCATTATGCGTAAAGGGTCAGCCCTTTGACCTAGTTTCTCTGTGTATGGCATAATTCGATCAATGGAGTGATGTTCGATTGACTATTACGCATGGCCAGCCAATGTCTTCTTGCACGTGAAGCTCACTGGGGTTGGCCCTTCATAATACATAGTGGAGACGGTGAGTAAAATTGCATTTTCTCCCTAAACTCCCCCTTCGGTGAACAAACCCCAATGACGCCCCCAAAAATATATCTAGGAAAGTTTGATATGATGTGAATGAAGTTCGACTGTGCCTTCTCTTGTTTGTGTTTTCCTGAATCAGGATGTTTCTGAAATGCAATTATTTGTTAGGAAACGCAATGATTTAGTTGAAAATTAGACAGCCTTGGGCACTTGACATGGGTGACCTCGCTCCTCATTAGGCGTTTACCGGCTGTCCACCAGAGGAGTGACATTCTTAGGTTCCTATGTGACCTATGCATATTTTCCCAAGAAAATTGAAGTTTCCTTTCTTTTTTTAACCCCCCCCCCCCTCGGAAGTAATACCATTTGGCTAAAGTTTACAAACAAACCATTAGACTTTTAACCCTGTGTGCGGAATGAGCGTCACGGAAGTGAACAAATGAAATCAAGGTGTCGTAGGAAATGTTCGGGGTGCCCGGAGGGAGGTCAAGCTGGGGCTACCTAACAGAATCGCCTTGTGTTCCAGCATTCTCCATCTTTTCTTGTTCCTAACCCCCTGTTTTGCCCCCACACATTAATACCTAATATAATATATCATATGTAACGTAATTGTTAATTCTTCAGGTTTGGGAAGTTAAAAGTTTACCGAAAAAGATGGCAGTGAAAGGAGTTCATATCAGGACAGTGTATGTGGCTTCTACGAGGGATTTATGTGGCGTTTACGGGGTTTACAGAAACCGGCGTTATTGAGATGAGGTCTAGAACAGTAAAATATACAGTTTACGTGTGGTCTGCACCAGAAGGTAAAAAAAAAAATCAGGTTTGCTGCGTCATAAAGGAAATGTCGTTTCTATTGCCCTGGAGCTGCGTAGGGACAATTTGAGAATAATTTAAAGGGATAAATCACATCCAAATAATTAAGGTGGGGGCTGAGTTGCAGTGAGATCTGTGCAGGGTCTCTTGGATCCTCAGAGCATCTATTTGATGCTCTGAGGAAAACCTGGGATAACTTGGTGGAGTGACCTCACAAAGCAGGGGCTTTTAGCACACATAGTGTTACACGTTTTCTGAGTTAAAGGTGAGGGTGTGCGAGTTCACTCTACTTTTTTCATACATTTTAATGTAGCAGGAGGGACTCGGAAATCAAGTTCCAACTTGCATTTAAAGTCGCAGACAACTTGCAAATGAGTCGCATGCACTCCCGTCCCCCGCATGCACGTGCATGCAATTTTTTATGTTGTATGACTGCTACAGTGAGTTGCCTTTAGTGAACTTGTGAGCTGCGCTCCCATTTTTTTTCCCTGCTCAGATACACTTGCACTTTAGTGAATAGACCTGCTGAGGGAGAAGCCAATGAGTCTGTCAAATATCTCACAATTCTTCAGAAATGCTGCACACGCACGTTTTACATGTTAAAACATTATTACATTGTAACGAGGCCTGTAAGAAGTCCCTTCCAAGAGATCAGGAAAGGGTTTCATGATTTCATCCACGGTGGCCAAACATGTACAGGTTGAATATCACGCCAGCTAAACGTTTAACACTTCATTTATTTCGCTATAAGTAATGATGGTACGAGCAGCCATGTTTCATGTTTGCGTTTCATGTTTCTTGGGTTTCACCCCAGAAGAAAAAAGTTTCACATCGAAAGCCTGTTCTACGAACTCAGCGTTAACTGCTTAACGTTCCCCCGGGTCTTCATTGCGGATATGTGAAAAATCAAAGCAGAACAGCGGTCTAATAGCCCTATAATCGGCCCTGTGAAAAAAAGCCACTTTCTAAGAATGTTTTTTCATTTTACTCTAAGCTTTAGAACATTATGTCCACAGAACGCGAGTTGCGCTTGGGTGTCTGGATTGCGTTCGTTTGGATATTCATCTAAATCATTTAACGTTTTAATTTCTACGTTTCTTGGCTAAAACAATGTCCGCCTTTGTTCTAGATTCCTAAACCACGTTCGAGCGACCGCTTCGCAGGATGTAGCTGGAGGCTATACTTCCTCTCTCGCGTGTCACCGGGCGCTGCAGGATGCCTTCAGTGGCCTATTTTGGCAGCCGCAGTAGCCCAAGCGGACGTTGGCACGGACCCAGCGTCCAACGCAAGCAAATCTGGCAAAATTATCTGCACCACGGCCACTTTAATAATGACAGCTGTGTTTAAAGGCAAAAAAAAAAAAGAAGGGAAAGGGGTGTTTTTGGGGGGGAAAGTGCATAAAACCAATATATTTTTCGGGGACTACGTTACCGCTGTGAACAACTGAAACAACAAGGCAAGTCTGATGGCGAAACTGAATAATTCCATTTATATCATCTGGGTTTCTCCAAGAAGCTGTAAATGTTTATTTTTAACTTTTATTAGTTTGTGGTTTTTTTTCTTTTTTCTACGAGGATCTGGTGAATAAATATTTGTAATGCGTTAGTCACACAACGCAGGGTTCTGCTTGAGTACAAACCATTGTGTTGTGACACGTCCGTAGTGTTATTTTACTTTAACGGAACATCACGTTTATGCAACAAAGTGTTTATTATTATTAGTGTAGAACGCATGTTTAACGTTCACCTGCCCAAATATATGACAACATATTAACACTGGATTGTGACTTTGAATAAAATTATATTTTTTAAAGCGTTGTCGTCACGACTTCTTACTCTTGTCACCTAATCTAGAGAGAAGAGATTGCTGGGGGGTAAAATTATCAGGAGAGACTAAGGGATACTCAGTACGTCCGTCATGGAGGATCAAAGAGAAAGAGGGTATAGGGGAGAGACGTTTACATACGAAAAAGGGGTTTATAACACGAGGCCGGAACGCTAGAGGGTCAGAGGCTTAAATGTAATGTAGGTTCTACTTTACTGAGAGGGTGGTAGATATGTGGAACAGTTTCCCAGCAGAAGATGAGACCAAGGACTGATTAAGGTTTTAATCGGGGGGGGGGGGTTTACAGCAGACTAAATACGCTAAATGGTTGTTATCTGCCGTCAAATTCTATGTTTCTAGGTCATTTTTAGAGACACGTTTTCTTTGTAATTTTTTTACATTTTATTTAAAAAGGAATGTACGGAACAGAATCGAAATACAGTTCAGAACATTAAACGAATAGAACTAAAAATAAATGCAGCAGCAGCTGTGGCGTTAGTTTTCCGTGGCCTCGTCAGTCTTCAAGCGTTTCGATGCGGGTTCATCTGAAAATAAAGCAACGAGAAAACGTTAGAAAGATCTAAGACACAATAGACGAGCGGCTGATGACTTTACGACGTGGAAGTACGGCGTGAAGCCGACGCATGGTTGGCATTAACAGAAGTTCGTCCCGAGTTACTTTGTGTTTAATATCTAGACTCACCAGCTGTGTCGGCCTGTTTCTCAAATAAAACCTTAGCGGGCAGCTGGAAACTTATGCACATCATCTCTTTGTTTGGCGCGACGTTCCTCACCGGATGCACGCTACAGTCGTCTAACTCGCTCCCCAAGACGGACTCCACTCTCTCTTTAATGTCTTTCTCAGGGTTGTCGTCTTTGGAGAACCCGTAGCAATGCACGGTCGGCAACATCGGATTGTCGCACGGCTCTTCGCCAAGTAAATGTTTAAAGGCGTCAAGAAACTCTATAGCTAAGGCCGGCAAATTCATGACGATGTGGAGGCTGTGCTTTCTTTCATTGGAAAGCAGTTTCATGTACTTTGGTAATTCCGCCTTCACCGTCGTCTTGATAAACTCTCGGCCGTCTTTATTGAACGCCTGGATTTTTTTGTCCACCTTGTTCAGTTTGCAGTTGTGCACCAACCACTTATAGGATTCCGGATTCAAGTCGTTGGCGAAAACAACGCAATTCTTCCTGGCCGAGGGGACGGCGAAGGGTCCAACGCCGGCGAAAACGTCAAAGAGAACGTCTCCGGCCTTCAGAGACTGGATGATACGTTCGTGCTCCGTGGAGAGACGTGGGTTCCAGTAGACTTTGGAAAAATCGAATTCATAAGTGATGTAATTTTCTTTAACCTAAAAGAACAAAAAAAAAAAAAAAAAGACAGCTTCTGGTTAAAGAAAATAAAACATGGAATGTTTTAGATGATGTCATAGATGAAAGAAATTAAAATTCACAATATAAAGGAACATGAGTTAAGACATATGGGTATAGTTATATGCTGTAAGTCATGTGATGCATCCAAAAACTGAAACTTCTGGAGATAAACAACATCATAATGACATCATAATCCGGTACCTTGGTTATCATGTTCTCTTCTCCGGCCAGCACTTCCATTTGGAAATTTCGGTAGGTTGAGTCAATGGTGCTGGTTTTGTTCACGACGGAGGTAATCCCGGGGTTTTTGTCCAGTATTACTTGTCCTACAAGAAGACACAGAAAACATCACATTGATTTCTCTTTAATACATGGCTTTTTTAATTATTATTGTTACTCTAATGAAGCCAAGACAAATAAAAACTACTTTGTTTAAGGCAAAAATATTTAAAAAAATAAATTATAAAATACTAATAAATGAATACTAATTTAATTTAAATATCTACTATAATGCGGGTGGAGGGGGGGTGTAACGAGTTTATCATTAATCTCATCAGGATTGAATAAAACACAATGCTGCTGTATTGGTTCAATTATAAGACTAGGTTTTTTTTCTTCTTATAATCAAGATCGCCTTTTATTCAGACCTCAAATCCGCCGCACGTCTCTTTCTCTCCGTTAGCCTGTCTGCAATTTTCTGTACTTTTGGAAGATTTCTGCAAAAGGTCAGAGCCACGGGGCGCACCACGGGGACAGCCTCTCCCCCGTCCCTCCAATTGGGGGGGAAGAGGGTGCGCATTGAGGCTCCACCCTTTTGCGGAACTGATACCAGAGCAAAGACAGACAGAAGAGGCAAGAGAAGAAGCGGAGCTGCGAAAAACGAGGAGTTGGCAGAGAAGGTAGGGAGACTTTTAACAGAGAGAGCGCGAGAATGAGCGCGAGAATGAGCGCGAGAATGAGCGCGAGAATGAGCGCTCCAGCGGTCTTATAATCAAGTAAATACAGTATTTAAAAGGAAGGCATTGTTGTGATCCGTGGCTTGTGACGCCTCGACATACCAATCAAATTCTTGTAGGGAAGCTGGTGCTCCCGCAAATTCATGTGCGCGATGTGGCCAACCCTGCTGAAGCCCGACGTGACGTCCTGACCTTTAGGCAAAACCGCCCGCAAGATCTCATCGCATTTAAAGTTTTCGTACGCGAGCTGCAGATCGTAGCGAGTAAGCCGGAGGCCGACGTCAAACTTTTCAAAGAGCAAGCGGTCGCGTTCTTCAAACGACTCTTCCGACGTTACTTTAAAGGGGTCCAAAAGGACCAGCTTGTTCACGTCGTCCGCTGGGTCCTCAACCACCCTCTTCATGTTCGGTCGCTGGATCAGTCTGGGTTTGAGAGACTTCATCAGCGGATTTATTACCTCCTTCCTCACTTTAATCGCGGGGACGTTTATTGTTTTATTGAAGGCTTCGCGGTCCAGGCACGTCATGCCGCGCACGCCCGGATTAGGGGCGTAGAGTTCCAACCCGTCTTCGCCGTCTTGCATTTTGGTCATGGTAGAGAAACCACCTGGCTTGAAGAGGAACGGCTGAGGCGCAAGTCTACGAGCCAAGCATTGACGGAGAGACTTCAGAGGCGTCTCGTACAGAGGGGCGGACGGAACGCGTTGGCTCAGAAGACGCTCCAAAGAGTAAAACCGTCTTGGAAATCTGCAAAATAAATAATGATTTAGTGCTCTCGCTTCTTCCATCGGTTTTTATCACTCCGTATACATTTACTTGGCTCCTGGGCTACTGTAACCCTAAAAAGACCAAACTAAGAATTCAAATTATTAAAACTTTAATGCTTAAAAGGAAAAAATGTCTAACACTTATACTAAAAATAAAATAACCGCAAAAAATCCATGCAGTCACCATAGCAACCACTTTGCACCATAACCCCATTAATCCCATCAGTTTTATTTAAGTAATTCCCACACATTTAAGACATTATTCTAAATAATTAAGGAGGCTGCTGGCTGATCTATCTGCCCCCCCCTGGGGTTATTAACCCATGCAGTGCTGGGGTAAGGAGTGTTTATGATGAGGGGCAGGTGTTTCGGCCACCGATACATAAAGTTACCGAGACCCCGGTGCAATTAAACGTAACTGCCCTGGCTCTGTTGCCCCGGGGTGCTTTGTACAGGTGAACAAACAGAAGCTTCATACTGACCGTACCGGCTGCGCACAGGAGCTCACCTCATGCTGTCAATGCGCCATGCTCGGCGGCGCTACGTCATCAGGCGGCCGACTGTGGGCAGAGAAGCCAGCGGCGTACGTCATCGCTCTACGCCATGAAGCGTCACGTGCAGGGCATGGAAACAGGAAGCTGAGAGGCAATATCCAGCCTGAGCTGCCAGGGTAAAGGGTATGTGGGCACTGTGAGACCCGGGAGTATCAGGACGTATCTGCCCCAACATGCAGCCAGGGCAAAGCAGTATTAATGCAGAGCATGGGCAAGATGAGTCTGCCCCCCTGCTTGAGAATGTAAGTTGTTACTATGGTTGTTGTTATTATTCATTATTATTATGATTATTTGTAAATACTTTATTGTTATGATTATTTATTATGATTTTTTTTGTGAATATTATTATATGACCAGTGTGACTATTTATTATTATATTGTAGTTACCTTATTGAGAATGGGTGTTTATGTTTAGTTTCCCAAACCTGTGGCTTTCTTTACCTTAAGGGGTCTTCCAGGGATCACCAGATTTATTACCAATTAAATTTTTGAGCCTGTGTTTTTTTTCCCTCTTTAAATTGGTATTTCATCTTGCACTGTGCAAGGCTGTCAAAAACTGTACAGAACACTATAAAAAGATAATTATGATGAACTAGTAGTGTTATCACTATAGCAACCAGAGAGATGACTCCGTCTTTTTAGGATAAATATATATATATATATGTGTGTGTTTGTTTGTGAATACCTATTCATACCGTTCATTCTTCACGTGTACATGCTACAGATGACACCTAAATAACTGCATGCCTTACCGCAATGCTATGCATTAATTACACTTCTGACTGTAACTATATTCCCCGCTGATAATTACCCCTCTGTGACGATACACTTAAATATTTAGGCATGAAAGCGTTAATCATCGGGCATCATCGTATTGTCACCGAGCCTAAGGGCGGAAGAGCAAAGTACAACCCAACACTAGAATCACAGAAAGAGTTATTTACAGCTATATGCATAGCTGCGTCGTATACATACCTACAGACCCCTATAGCAGTGATGGCAAACCTTTTTGAGCCCAAGTGCCCAAACTGCAAACCAAAACGACTTATTTTTTTCAAAGTGCCAACACTGCCATTAAACCTGAATAACGAGGTTTTAGTTTAGAAAAAACAATTCGTACAGTTTTTCAAACTAATTAACAGCTTTTGTTTAAAAAGAAAAACACAATAACAGAGCTTTCCATTAAACATTTTTTGTATTGAAAAAAAACAAAAAAAAACAACTGTACACGTGCATGTATTTTTTTAAAGACACCTTTTGTGGGCACATATACACTGCCCATAAACGTATGCACATACACGCACATATACACAGCTGCCCTATACACACACATATGCCTGCCCAAGTGCCCATACATATGCCTTACCATATGTATATGCACACACATCATTCTCCACCATCAGACCCCCCCACCCACCTTCATTCTCCACATCAGACCCCCCCCAACCCACCTTTGTTCTCCACATCAGACCCCCCCACAACCTTTGTTCTCCACATCAGACCCCCTCCCACCCACCTTCATTCTCCACATCAGACCCCCCTAACCCACCTTCATTCTCCACATCAGACCCCCCTAACCCACCTTCATTCTCCACATCAGACCCCCCTAACCCACCTTCATTCTCCACATCAGATGCCCCCACCCACCTTCATTCTCCACATCAGACCCCCCTAACCCACCTTCGTTCTCCACATCAGACCCCCCCAATAATCAACCACCCACCCACCTTGGTTCTCCACAAATCTTACCTTTTCTTAATCCTTTCTGCTTTTTCTTCCTCCTTTCTGCTTCCTTTTCCTCCTTTCTGCTTCCTTTTCCTCCTTTCTGCTTTTTCCTTTCTGCTTCTTCCGTTCTAACTGTGCAGTGCAGCCGCGCACAGCTGTTTATGCTGGGCGCCGGGGCTGGATATAAGCGTCATATCCAGTCGCCCGGCGCTCAGCACTGAGAACTGTGGGAGATGTAGTCCGGGGGACGCCGTGACTATAGTATATTACTGTAGTCACGGCGTGCCCACAGAGACGGCTCGGCGTGCCAACAGCGGCACGCGTGCCACGGGTTCGCCATCACTGCCCTATAGAATCATTAATAATGGCACACGATGTAACCATGTATAGACGGTTAAAAAAAAATACTCTTTTGCTATTTCTTCAATGAGGACAGTATATCACGCTTATACTACAGAATGTGTAATCCTTTAATTCTGAGACTGCAGATACATTCCAGTCAACAAGCCAGTGAACGCCTAAACAATTCAAAGAAACCTGCTGGAGGACCCCCCTATATTAGGCAGAGGGTCTGATCTCGGGGACTGATGTGGAAATATTCACTCTTTGCATCAATGATACATTTTAGTTCTCCCATGACATGTAAAGACTCGAGTGCATGCCAAGTTGCTTGTTTTTTCACCCCATTCAATGTTTTACAGAGACGGACCTCATCGGGGACATCGTTTGGATTATCTGTGTTTAATCTGATGAGCGCCATAATGGGAAGTGGCATTTTAGGTTTATCGTACGCAATGGCCAGCACCGGGGTCATCGGCTTCAGGTACGTATAGAAAGAAATGTTTCCTGAGCCGCACTTAGTAGATCATGGTCAGAAGGTCTGGTCGGCTTCCGTCTAGCAGAGCCCAGAGGTATAGAGACCGGAATACCGTAACAGTTGTTACATTGTAATTGCTTTCGTTGCAAAGGTTTCTTTTTATTGGAATGTCTGTGCCCCTAAATGGTTAAATGTGTGAAATGGTATAGTACACAATAAAGATATTCCATTGGCTGTGCCAAAAAACATAAGGATTGGACGGTACTACAGCCACTCTTTGCATTATACTGTTTAGAAATGTATCTATAGGTGATGACAGGTATACTCAGTGCTTGTCTTACTGCAGTGGGACCAATAGGGTTAAATGATATGAGAAAGGAGATACCCGCCCCATGGAGCTTACAATCTAAAGAGGGGAATAAGAACACAGACCAGCCAGCGCAAAGTATATGTACCGGATTTGCTCGATTATAATATGACCCCGATTGTAATGGACCCCCCAAAAGTTGACTCCTGATTGGAGGACTGGGGTAAAGGCTGTCCCTTGGTGCACTCTGTGGCCCCGCCCATTTGCCGAAGTGCTCCAAGAGGCCAACATAATGGAGGTGGATTTGGGGAGAAAGAGAAGCGTTTCTGCACCTCTCCTTCTCCGCGAATCCGTCTGCGGTATTGATTGGGCCTCCAATCGTACAAAGTACATGGATAGAGAGACACTGAGAGAGAGTGCGAGAGAGCGTCGGTGAGAGACGAGCCCCTAGGTTTAGTTCGCTGTGCGCGGATCTGAATGATTTTATCTGAAAAAAAAACCCTTGTCTTATAATCGAGCAAATGCGGTATCTCCCTGGAGCAGATAACAAAACAGTAACTCGATCTCATTATTTGGATGAGCAAAGTTGAGAATCCGTGGGCTCATCACATGAGAGCGTTACGTCGAAGGACTTTGGAAGAGTCACGGGCGAGCTGCTCCTGCTTCGGTTTGCGGCTTTGGAGGAAGAGCCGAGTCAGCGGTTTGTCTTCGCTGATGGATTAGCATCACGCGCTGCTAGCTGTCCTTTCTTGCGTTTTTTTGCAAGGAATGCTGACCAGGCGCTTACCCCCCCCCCCCGAATCAGACCAAGCCGGCAAATAAATGACTCTTCCCAAGTGCCTGCTGAGCATGATGGGAGCTGCAGTTTCACAAGCACAGGTTACGCACCGGCCAGCTGCCTCTGGTGTCTAACCTGGCCTTTCAAGTCCCAGTAACCTTCTTTATGTTTTAACCCTTTAGCATCCTGCTGCTGACGGTCGCCCTACTAGCAGCGTTTTCCATTCACTTACTGCTTCGTATGTGCATTCAGACAGGTACGTTACCGGCATTGTCAGACACGACGCTAAACCGTATGAGTTTTACCCAGGATATTTGTTTTCTGCCATACGATGCTATCAAGCAAAGTGGCGGAGGCTGTAAATAACTTTGTTTCACCGATGACATCGAACTAGATCTCTGTGGTCATTTAAATGGTTCCCTCCGTTCAGGTTAAATGCTTTGAGTTCGTCCTGATGCTGGGATCAAAGGCGGTCTAAATCCTCAAAAAAGGGCAAAATTCTCATTTCTCTCGTGTTTCTTTGTCCGCAGCTGTTTCATCCTACGAAGACCTTGGCCTGTCTGCGTTTGGATCGCCTGGAAAGGTAACGCTGGGTCCTGTTTAGATCGCATGTGAAGCAATTAAAACGCAGCACGTGGACATTCTAAGAAACATTTCCAAAATGTAACCCCTCAATGACAAAGCCTGTACATGTACGGCCTCAAAATGCATTGTTTCCAATGGGTTTAGGGACCGCCCATTGTCCTTAAGGGGTTAAGGAGTAACTTAATTCCTGTATTTATGCCCCGAGTTATTGGTGGTCTTGACAGACAGAATAAAAAAAATCAACCATACTCTGACCCTACTAGACCAGGGTCGGGACAAACACCCCTTGGAGATTTCCAGGGTTTTTGGGTGGATCGCGTTGGGTAATGATCTGCATTATCTACAGCATCGGACCTACGAGCTGAGGGCCCCATTTATATATATTTTTGTTACGTTAAATTATAGAAATAATGGATGTTGTACCCTGCTCTGTCACCGACCGGGAGCCACGTGAGTGAGCAATGAACGTAGAGCGGTGCCGGTGACCACATCTGAAGGTCTTAAGTGGCCCTCACAAAATAACCACTCATAAATGGCGACTCACAAAACAATAATAGGTATTTCTAGTTGGGTCATTTGCCTAGAACCATAGAGTCTGGCATGAAGAATGCAACTTCATCAAAACTTTTAAGGCCATCGAGTTGGGAACTCATGGCTCGGCGGACTTTTGGAACTGAGGATCAGGATTAGGGCTGAAACAACGAATCGATAAAATCGATAAAATCGATAACGGAAATCGTTGTCGACGATTTCCGTTATCGATTAATCGAGTGATCGATTCGTTGTTGGAGCACTCGGCTCCTTTTACTTACCTCTGCGAGCGTTCCCCGCTTCCGCTGCACTCTCCGCCTTCTTTTAGTTGCGTGTGGCTCCGTTCGCACAGAGCGGTTCGCGGGGGTGGGGGTGGGGTTTCAGGGGATGCAGGGCAGAGTGGGGGTGGGGGGGCAGGCCAGGGTGTGAGTGTGGGGGCAGGGCAGGAGACTGGGTGCAGGGCAGAGTTGGAGACTGGGTGCAGGGCAGAGTTGGAGACTGGGTGCAGGGCAGAGTGGGTGCAGGGTGTGAGTGTGGGTGCAGGGCAGAGTGGGTGCAGGGTGTGAGTGTGGGTGCAGGGCAGAGTGGGTGCAGGGTGTGAGTGTGGGTGCAGGGCAGAGTGGGTGCAGGGTGTGAGTGTGGGGGCAGGGCAGAATGTGGGGGCAGGGCTGGGTGCAGGGCAGAGTTGGAGACTGGGTGCAGGGGCACAGTGCAAAGTGCTGGGTGCAAAGTGCCAGGGCTGGGTGCAAAGTGCCAGGGTGCAAAGTTCTGGGTGCAAAGTGCCAGGGCTGGGGCAAAGTGCCGGGTGCAAAGTGCTGGGTGCAAAGTGCCAGGGCTGGGTGCAAAGTGCCAGGGCTGGGTGCAAAGTGCCAGGGCTGGGTGCAAAGTGCCGGGTGCAAAGTGCCAGGGCTGGGTGCTGGGTGCAAAGTGCTGGGTGCAAAGTGCTGGGTGCAAAGTGCTGGGTGCAAAGTGCCAGGGCTGGGGCAAAGTTTCTTGAACAGTAATAGTCCACCTCTTTTCAGAATGTTTGGGGTTATTTTGTTTCATAAATATTGTGTTTGGGTTTTTGTACTTTGAACATATTGTTTTTTTATTACATCATAACAAAATAAGAATGTTAATGTAAATTTTAAGTTGTTTTTTAACATCCAGTTCATTAAATTTTAAATAAACAAAAAATTTGCATATTGTTTTTTTTTATCCGATTAATCGATTAATCGAAAAAATAATCGGCCAACTAATCGATTATTAAAATAATCGTTAGTTGCAGCCCTAATCAGGATAGAAGAAAAATCCAAAAAAAGCACACGTTTTCTGGTAAAGTTCATGCTCCGGAACCGATGAACGAATAATGGTGCAGGGATTCTGGAACGTTAATATATAATTAGGGCTTTTGGATACAAAACTTAAACCTAATCCGTTATGCAGACGGGGGTAACGTTAGCCAAAGTCATTTGCGCGCTGACCGTTTTGGAAATACTTTTGGTTTTTAAAGTAAGGAAAAAAAAAAAAAAAACAGCCGGAGCTCGGAACAGAAAATAACCCGATTAATGTTTTTTCCATCGTTTCTGCCAGGTGCGCATTGTTGTTGTTTTTCCGTGTTTGTGTGATGATCATTATTGTTTTATGTTTTAGGTCCTCGTGGCTTGTACGATCCTCATTCAGAACCTCGGAGGTAAGACCCGCCATTTTTACGTGTTTACTACATCGGCCTATCGCTGCCTGCTTGTGTGTCACATGGCAATTAAGTGTTCCCAACAAAAATATGAATGACATTTATTTGATATGAATTTATTTATTTTTTGCTATTCTTGTTGTTTATTTATTTCTTTCTTTATCTGAAACCCCGTTGGGTTGTCGTCCTTTTTATTTGCGTGGAAGTCACCTGTCATTCAGAAGCATCTCGCATTAACAGCACAAGGTTAATGGTGTTTCCTCGCAAAACGTGCTAGCACCTAATTAACACCTTGCGCTCTGAATTTGCCTGAATGTGTCTTTTTTTTTTTTTTTTTGCTCTCCGTGTGACCCCCATCACGCGAGAAACCCGAGAACGTTAGTTGTTGACTGGCGAACACAAGGCCCCCTCTCCCCCTTTCCTGCGCTCGCTATGTGGACGACCGCAACGACTCCTTCCTTCATCCCGTCTATCCCCGCCATAAGTATAATGTATAATTCAATAGATTTCCTGAAAAAAAAATGGACGGAGAGACATTCCTGTGGCGGCTTAAGTAACGTTACGGCATTCGAGAAGTGGGTTATTAGAGGGTTTGGGGCGTTCGCGGTAATCCAGGTATAATGTCAAAGCCCAGAGAAAGCCGGAGATTTAATGGATTCTGCAGATGCATCATCTTTTTCATACAGTCCCTTTACGCGCCCCTTCATGCCCCTACTGGCCGGTGACCTCCTCTTATTACCCCCAACCAGTGCCACCAGACCGCTGCTCCTTAATCCGACCACCAGCCTCTGCCTCTCTCCCTTCTCTCCGGCCGTCTCGTTTCCATCACGTCTCTCCAACTCCTGTCTCTTTTTTTTGACACCCTAAACAGACTCCGACCGTCTTTTACCCATCAATGCACCGAAAGGACTTTCTAAAATCAGGGAGGGAAGAAAGTCACTTTATTCTTAACCCCTTAATGACAAAGGCCGTACATGTACGGGCTTAAAATGCATAGTTTTCAATGGGTTTAGGGACTGCCCATTGTCCTTAAGGGGTTAAACTACCTTTTTAATAAAATAACAACAAAACTTTTTAGAACACTTTCCCTCAATTTCAATTTAAAATCGACCAAAAAATATTTTTTAGGAGACTTTTCAATAATCTTTAAACTGACTAAATCTAAACAAGAGAACAAAATATCAACATAATGTAACCGCGTTATTTTTAATTCAATAAAGCGTAAAGAATATCAAAGAAATATGTGACTTGATTAACGTATTCGCTAAATCGAAGGAAGGATGGAAGGGGAAAAAAAAGGAGATCGGATGACCAAGGTGGTGAAAGATAGAGAAGTTCAAAAGGAGAGACAAGTGGGTGATGAAAGATGGAGACGTGGGGGGTAGATGTGGCTAAAATGCGGTGAAAGGAGATTATTCCGTCGTAGTCTGGTATCTCAGGCGAGATCAGGGTCCGCGGTGTTATGGTAATTGGGTAATATCGCAGGGTTCTGATGTGGAACCCTTTAAATTCAGAGAGGGGGTTTGAAAGGGAGAATGCAGAGAGAATCAATAGTATCGGAGCTGAAACGATGACATCAGAGGTCATGAAAGCTTTTGTTGGACTTCTACATCATCATAAGGACTGGTCTACTAAAAAGGTATCCCTACGTGAGACCAGATATGCTTTGTGTATTGTTGACTTTCAAATGGGGTATTTAACTGCCTTGGTGAGCCATTTCTTAATACCCTCTCACCTCGCCGCCGGATTACTTGGCCAGATAGCCCGCTGGCCGGTGTCTGCCCGTGGGATAGAAAGATGGTGGCTTTAGGATGTCGGTATGTGTGGAGGGGTGGACGGTATCTGAGAGTGTGTGTAGCTGTCCGGTGGCACTGCTTGCCTCTGTCTGTGGTTATATTACCGTTGGTGGCTGTCACCGTCCACTCGCTGTCTCCGGTTACTGTTGCAGAATGTATCAGATGACATTTACGAAGCACATTAGTCACCGGGTATTTTTAGCATCTCTCTCCTTCTGACCCTCTCCCCAGTTCTTCCTCCCTCCCCTTACCTCTCCACTTTCTCCTTCACCCATCCTCTCTCTCTCTCTTTCTTTCCATTTATATCTTTCTTCATCTCTTCCTCTTATATTCTTCTTTTGGATCTCCTTATTTCCCTCTGTCTCCCACGTTTCAAGTAATAAGCATAGATGCTACAATCTTCATATGGATCATTTGTGAAACCAAAGCATTTCTCGTTGTTTCTTAGAAGTTTGGGCTGATATAGTGGGATTGTTGAAGAATCCTTGTTGGGAATAAAATCCGGAATAATGTTGGTTGATATACTCCCAGGACAGCGGATACGAGGCAATTGGTCCTTATATGTCGTCGATATATCTCTTTTTGTTCTACGTACTATTTGGTCGTACAAAAAAAAAAAAAATGACACTTAGTAGAAAACCAACAAAATTCTAAACCCGATTGAAGAAATTCCAAAGAAAAAACGAGAGACCAGACAATACTGCTGTCATTCCCCCCCCCAAATTTGCACGCTTCTAAGTTCTTTTTTTTTTTCGTGTGCATTCTCCAGAATTGAGCCTGGCCATATTGTTTCAGTTTCGGATAACGAGACCCAGGCTGAAGAAACTTGACACTTTGCTTTGGAAATGCACTTGAGCCTCCGCTGAAAGCCTGGTGGGGTTGGAGTGTCACCGAGCCGAGACAATCTGCTGATTATTTTATTTATTTTTTTCTTCTTGTACGTGTGCAGCTACACCACCATCTGCCGGCCGACGGCTAAACCGAGCCATATGGCTGCCGGGGACCCCGTCTAGCTTGTGTTCTGCTTACTTTGGATGCCGCGGCGTCCCGAGAATATCGGGTCGTTTGATAGATAGACCTTGTGATGCGGACAATGTGAAAGAAAAACCTCTGGAGGTGGTATTAAAGGGTACCTACAGAAATACTCTGTCACAGAGGGGGTCGGTGATGCTGGGAATTGTTTTCCAGCCGAGGCGGCCCGAGAAGGAAACTGCCCAAGAGTTGAGGTTGTGGTGTTGGGCTGGTAGTCTTCAAACTAGATGTGCCATCTGATAAGGTACCATCAAAGCCTGGAGTGTTTACTCCAAGCCTTGAGATGGAGTATTTCAGCCCCGTTGACTTCACTCGAGAGTCGGCTTCTCCTGCCGAGGCGGCATCCGGTAATTAAAAGCGTCGGACTAGACGGGCCGAATGCTTCTTATCTGCCGCCAAATTCTGTGTAACCCCTGTAACTACCAAACCCCACGCGTCCAGCTGTCAGTCTACGGGCGCCATTACGGCCAAGGAGCGGGTCGGACTTGTCGGTCGATCAGACCATAGTTGGTCGAGCCACCAGGGCCGCGGTCCTTTCTATTGAAGCCTCATCACAAAGACTCCCCGTATGAAACCAGGGCTGTCCGTGCTTGGAGGAACTCTCCGACCCGGGCTCCATCTCAAAATACTTTTTATTTTTTTTACTTAATTGTTTTTATGTGTTTGGCTTTTAAATAGTCCGTGGCAAACAAGTAAAACCTTACAAATTTAGACGTAGCTCTTCTTAACACTCTTTACGTGAGCTGTTACTCCGCACAGAGTGGATTTTCTTTTAGACTAATAATTATAGGAGCCAAGAAGAAAATTTAGATGGCCGCAGGTAAATTATTAGAGCACAGCTACTGGCATGTCGACGGATTCCCCCCCCCCCTCCCCCCGGTCCTAATTTTAAGGCAATTTCTTATTTTATGGAAAACCAAAAAAAAACAATCATTTTCCCTAAATGTGTAAAATTATATATATTTATTTATTTTTGGAAGAGGGGACACTTTTCATGGGTGTTCGCCGTTCACGAGAAGAGGTCTGCTGGCAATTCTGGTATCCATCAGGAATTTAGTAGCCACGAAATAAATATAATAAATATACAAAAAATGAACGTAAAACTTTGTTTTACGACATGAAAGAAAAGCTTTTCTTTCCTTAAAGCGGCCGTTTCCGGTAGACGGTGACCTTCCCCGCGCCTGATGTATTAAAGGGGTCGGTTACCTGCGCGGTGACAATAAGGCCCATCACTCGGCACACCCCCTGCCCCCTGCCAGCGCGTATTAAATAAATGAAAGCAGCGCGGGCTGGAAGGTAAACACCCGGCTTCCTCCCGTAGGGCTCGTGTTTGCTTAGTGATGGCTAATTAATCCTTTAAGTAGTTGCCGACCCCCTCCTCCGGGTGCTGAAAGTCTGATTGCCTTTTAATTTACTGTAAATACGCCTTTTTTTTTTTTTTTTTTATATATTTATTTTAATTTTATTTTTTCAGAAACGGCCGGCGTTAGGTTTTCTTTTTTGTGCCTTTTTATTTATTTGTTTTTATTCATTTTTATTTATTATTTCCCCTGTTTATTTTTTTATATGTTTTGAAGCTAATTGGAACGCCGAACCGCATTAGAACGCTGGATTTATGTCCATTTACAGAATACTTCTGGCGATAAACACTAAGTATCAGTATCGGTATTTACCACCTCTGCTGGGAGGCTGATCCTCTTTATCTCCCACCCTCTTAGTAATGTTTAAAAAAAAAAAAAAATTCTCTTTAAGATTCTCTTTAATCGTCATATTCTGTTTCATGGCCCGTAGAGGCAGACGACACACAGGTATAGGTTAAAAGGTTATTCCCCCCCCCCCCCCCCCCCGGGAGACCCCCTTTCATGTTAAATTATTGTTTGTACCGTGACTCCTGACCCTTTGATCGTCTCGCTCCGTGTCGGCCGCTCCCCGAGGATGTCTCACAATCACCAAGTCCCGACACCCTGTAATTAAGTGAATTGGTGCGAGAGAACGTGATAATTAAATGACCCGGCAGGGGACAAAGAGGGCCGAACATCAGAATTATACCCGTCCCGCACAAAATGCCATTCATTGCTTCATCACCAGAAAGCGGAGAGAATTACAGGTTCCTTCGGCTTTCTCTGCGGGGCGGCGGAACACCTTTCCGAAGACGCCTTATTCAAAGCTGGTTACGTAAGACTGACCTTTAGAACAGGTCTGTAAACCGATGAACGTGTGACCAGACCATGTGATGTACGGATAGTAGACTTTTACTGAGAGGGTGGTAGATAAGTGGAACAGCCTCCCAGCAGAAGTGGTAGAGGGTAATACAGCAAGGGGATTCAAACATGCATGGGATAGGCATACGGCTCCTGATTTTAAGCAGGAAAAATGGACAGACTAGGTTGGCCAAGCTGGTCCTGTGAGCTTACAATCTATCTTGGATGCATTTGTAGCATTAAAATACTTATTTATTTAATTTTTTTCAGCGATGTCGTCCTATCTGTTCATCATCAAGTCGGAGCTGCCAGCCGCGGTGGCCGGCTTCCTCTCGGGAGACCACGGCGGGTGAGTGGGGACGTTGCTGTAATATCTGTCCCAGATCCGTCCAGCTTTCCTTTAATATTCTGCCTGCTCTCCCCTGACCGTTCGGCCCCCGTCTAGTCTGCCCGTTTCTCCTGCTGTAACGACTCAAACCTTAATCAGTCGTTGGTCTCGTCTTAGATTCAGGAGCCGTATGTCTATCCCATGCATGTTTAACACTGTATTACCCTCTACCACTTCTGCTGGGAGGCTGTTCCACGTATCTCTCAGTAAAGTGTTTTTGGCCTTGCAGGTCTTGGTATCTTGACGGAAGGATCTTGCTGGTAATCACATCGGTGTGCGTCGTGCTCCCTCTGGCCCTCCTTCCCAAAATAGGTAACGTCCCATTTTGTAAGGATGGGGTGGTTATGGACGGCGGGGGTAAAAGCGTGGGGGGGCTGGGGTGCAGTAATGTGTCGTCTGTTGCAGTAAAGTAACATTAAAGGACGGGTTTTATTTAAGGGGAACTGTTAGTGGTAAAGCAGGTCTGCGACATGCGCGAGGGGGGAACCTCCTACCCCGAGAGCCACACACACACCAGTCACGGCAAAATAAAATGTGTACTCGGTGCTGTGCGCTCGGATCGGGTTGCGTGTAAATTGCTTTTTATTTTCCAGGCTTTCTCGGCTACACCAGCGGTTTGTCCTTTTTCTTTCTGCTCTACTTTGCTGCTGTGGTGAGTTCCAAAAAAAAAATCATCTTATACGGTCAGATTCTTTCACTCCCTAAAACTAAAGGGTTGGAGGCTTAGATGTAAGAAAGGACGTTTTACTTTACTGAAAGGGTGGTGGATAAGTGGAGCAGCCTTCCAGCAGAAGTGGTAGAGCGTAATACAGTGAGGGGATTTAAACATGCATGGGGTAGACGTACGGCTCCTGAATCTAAGACGAGACCAACGACTGATTAAGGTTTGAGTCTTTACAGCAGGAGAAACGGGCGACTAGACGGGGGCCGAATGGGGGACGATCTGCCAGCAGGTTCCTTTTTTCTCTATCCTTATTCTTTTTATTTTCTGTTTTTTTTCCTCTTTTCTCTCTGCCCCCCCCCCCCCGCCCATCTCTCTTTCTGCCCCTTGATGCCGAGTAAAGTAAGTAGCCGCTCAGCAAGTCTCTTCTTTAGGGTCTTTTGGGAACTGAAATTTTTTTTTTCGGGAGGGGGGGCTGTTTTCAGACCAAATCACCCCTTTAATTTTGGGTCAAATCCGGCATTCCAGGGATTCCCCCTAGGAGGTTGTGCTTCCCGAAGGGAAAGGATGCAGCTGCAGAGCTGCAGCTTCCCGCCTCCCCCAAGAATTCTCAGCAGCGATTGCTTGCCGAGGCAGCCAGTGGGCGGCAGCAAAGAGCCCCCTTTGAGGTGAACGAGCCCCTAATGGATAAATCTCTCCCCTGCTCTCTCTGGTTTTAGGAGGTCTCTCTGTATTAATACCCCAGTATCTGGCGGGTTTTTTTCCCGGCTCTTCCGGCTCGGTTACTTTTTCACCCCGTAAACTGGCTTTTTATGAGACCCCTTTTGCTTTTCAGCCTTCTGTAGAGAGCTGCAGCGGAGGCAGTTTTCCAAAGCATGTCCTGTTTTTAATTTATTGGTTCCTGAGTACACAGCCGCCCCCCCCCTCCGTCTCTACTCCAAGGGGAGCCACTTACCGGAGCAGCCAAACTTGTATATTATTCAGCCAATAGGAAGGAAGGATGGGGCGGTTTTATAAGGAACGGGGTCAAAAACATAGGAAGAAGGAAAAAAAATACAAGTCCCACGGCGGGGCGCTTTGAATCGCTGCTTAAGCATCTGAACTCTACAAAGCCCAAAACGTTTAGAATTTTATTATATTTTTTATGGGTTTTTTAATGTTTTTTTAGAGAATTCTACATCGTTTGAACCTCTGTGAATAACGGGTGCTGTTAGAAACATAAGTGAAAAACTTTTGCTAGTTTTTTTTTTTTTTTTTTTTTTTTACTATAAAATAAGCAAAACTCATTTTCTTTATAAAAAAAAATAAAAATGAATTTGTGAATCAGCTTTTTATATGATTCCCCCCCCCGAATCTTACAGGCCGTACGCTGGGCGGGTATTCCGTGCAGCCGGGGCCAGGTTTTTACGTTGCGTGTTTTTTACGGAAACATCGCGCTCGATGCAACAAAAACCTGATTTATATGTGTTTTTTTTGTTTTTTGTTTTTTTTTTCTCCCCTTGCTGTGGATCCATAATAGATCATTGGTCTTCTTCAGCATTTGGGACAAAATGTTGACCTTGTATTTGATAAATTGGGGTCACATGGTTCCGGTGTCACTTAATCAGCTTCTGGGCACATTAACGATCTGACCTTTCGTTAGCCTCACAAAGAAACATAACATTTATTTTTTGAAAGCTAATATTCCCCTTTTTTTTTTTTTGTTTTTTTTTGTATACTGAGCGGATCTACCGTTGAGTGTTTTTTTTTTTTTTTTTTTTTAACTTTCATCCTCGCAGAAAATCCACGAAATTCTTCTTTAAATTCACGCGGATTAGTAGAAACAAATATCGGTGCAGATTAATATTGCGTCTTTATTTAAAAAAAAAACAAAAAAACACATAAATAATAACTTTATTCTGTTTTATGTCTTCAGATTGTGATTAAGAAATGGTCCATCCCCTGCCCGCTGCCGCTGAACCGCACAGTGGAATACTTCCAGGTAACGGGGGGTTTGGGGGTTAAAAATAAGGTGTGAGTGTGAGAGAGGGTCCAAATGCGCGTCTTCAGGGCCGGATTCCTTATTGGTCGACCTCATATATTGTTTTATAAAAGGACTGAGGTCTATTTTTTCTATACCCCCCCCCCTTCTGTTTTTCCTCCTCGATTTGCTGCGGCGGGCCAGAGTAGGTACGTGCCGACACTCATAAGACCCAAAGTAGAGGTGAGCGAGCCCCCTGGTTGCGCAGCTTGAACCAACCCTGACCTCATACTTGGTGAGAAGGAACGTCGCTTATCTCTCCTCGTTTACGCAGTGGCCCACCCTGATTGGCTGTTCGTTTTGTATCATGCAGAATAATTGGGCAATCAGCCTTAAAGTATCAGAAAAGAACAATTATAATATGATGATGAGGATCACCGCAATAAGCCTAAGCCTTAAAGGATCTTAAAAACTGATGACCAAAAGGGGGCGGAGCATGATATGACATCAGAGCGCCACTCACCTATTACCTATCACAGCCAGACTGCTTCCAAATAGCTTTGGAACTCTACTATTGTATATAAAGAGCTAAATAAGATAATAATACTATACATTTACCGTTACGTCTCGACGGAATATTTTTTTTGGGTTAATTTTTATTTTATTTTTATTTTTTTTCCTTCAGGACTCCAACAGCTCAGAGTGTAAAGCGAAACTTTTTGAGCTTTCGAAAGAGGTGAGTTTTGTTCCCGATGACTATTTTCTGTCTCGCGTTTATTAGGATTTAGTAAAGAATTGGGTTTGTAAGTAATATTTTAGTTTACTGTCTGACGTAAAAGTGACCGGTCGTCGCCGTCGTCGTCTGAATTTGCCCACCTTGGGGTCTATCCCGTGCGCACGCAACCTATAAAATGACCCGAAAGGGGCATGTTTCTTTTAGGGGGTGTGGTTAGAGGTGTGGCTGGAGGCGGGGTTATTGGTGTAACTCAGTGGGGCATTTAGAAGAATAATGGGTTTTATTTCCTGCTGTTTCTATACACATTATCAGGGCTTGTAGAACCCTGCGATACCCTCATACCCAGCAAACATTCTGACCTCCTAGAAAAGAGGGGCAACAGGGGGTGGAAAGGGGGGCGTCGGGGGAAGGAAAGGGGGTGTCTTTGCAATTATTTTTGTCGGCGCTGTAATAACAAACTCTTACCGGCTCGATGTCGGCAGCGTAGAGAGAGGTAAACGCTGAAAGTCGATCGCGTCATTTATCACGTTAAGAGGCCCTTGGCTGACGTCCCCGATTGTCCGTCGCCGCGCGGAGAGACCCCTCTGATCTCACGCACTTCAAACGCTGGCACCGTCCGGAGGGGATAATAGGACCCCGGGGAGCGTTGGGTTTCACTAAGGCTGACTGGCGGGGGGGGGGATTTAAAACGGGGACCGTCAAAAAAGATGTAATCCAAGTATTCTTGTTCTCGTCAAGCTCCATTTAACTGCGGTCTTTGGCGATAGAGTTGGGTTACTAAGAAAACAGCGTGAAGTGGTTCCGTTTGAGTATAATCTGGGCTACGGCTACCTAGAAGTAGTAATAATAGAGCCCGGGGCGTAAACATCGTTTACTCTTCTGGTTTGCCTTTTTTTTTTCTTCTTCTCTTAAATCTTAATATTATCCAATATAATACAATTTTGTAACAAAGATAGTTATTTATTGTGTATTTTACACCTAAACACTGTTTTTGGGTAGTTAACTTTTACAGTTTTGTATTTTCTAGTATTGCATAATTATTATTATTTAACACATTTTATAAATATTATCGTTATTAATAGTATTATTGGTTGCTATTGATTTATTTATTAATAATATAGATATTATTGATTATTATAATTGTTTTTATTTATTTATTGATATAGTTTATAAATATTATTATTAAATTAGTATTATTGGTATTTATTATTATTATTATGATTTAAACAATAATAGCAACAACAATAATAATATCTCCACGCTTTGATCGTAAAAGCGGCTACAGCTCTCTGCTATACGTTTCTGAATAAGGTTCTCGACTTTAAAGAAACCTAAACCGATCCTTCGTTAAACACTTAAGTGGATCTCTACCTTGTGCCAGTGTGAGATTTCCAAGCTGATCGATAGATCAACCGGAAACGTCACCGATGGGTAACAAATGGCAGCGAATTACTGGGGAAAAAACCCAAAACAAAACAAAAAGGATCATTTTTTATTCTGCCACAAATTATGGATCGACCCAGAAAATGTAACAGATTTCTATAATTAACTTAACAAGGACCTCATTTATTTTATTCCATTATTTGTATTATTATTATTATAATTTATTTTTATTATTATTATTGTTTTTTAGAGCGCCTTTGCTTTGCCTACTATGTCGTTCTCGTTTCTCTGCCACACATCGGTTCTGCCCATTTACTGTGAGCTGAAACGGTAAGCGGCGAATCGGCCAGCGCTCCGTGGCGTCTGTGATGTTTTCTCGCGTGACCGCGGTAAATCATTGGTTTCTTAATTTTTTTTTATTTTTCCAGTCCTTCCAAGAGCCGCATGCAGAATGTCGCCAATCTGGGGATAGCGCTGAGCTTTATCATCTATTTTATCTCTGCTTTGTTTGGATATCTCACGTTCTTTGGTGAGTACGGAGTTTTATATTTCCGTTATTCTTTGCCGTATTATCACGCGCCGTGTGCCTTATTACTTTCTCCTTGTTTTTGGAAGGTTATCCCCCCATTAGATATGGTTAGTGGGATATAGATGGTCCGTCATCCCCACGGGTTGAAGATTTGGGGTCCACTGCCTTTTATTTTGGTTTGGTACTTGCGGCCCCTGATTTGATCCCGGGGGGGGGGCACCAAATCGATGTTGTCTTGGCCACCAGCTTACTGTGCCATAAGCTCTCATTACACGTTCTAGTCTATAGGACCATATATAAAAGAATAAAGGTTTGGCGTTCTAGTTACACATCTGACCTTCTGGACCTTTATTCAGAATGTTCCCAAACTTCCACTGATCTATTCCAGATAAGGTGGATTCGGAGTTACTCCAGGGATACAGCCGATTCCTCCCCGACGATACCCTCATCGGCACGGTCCGGCTCTTCATTCTCCTCTCCGTCCTCCTGACCGTGCCGCTGATACATTTTCCCGTAAGTAGAAAATCTGTAAGCCGACCGCTTTGTTGGGAATAATGACGGTGTAATACGAGAACGCCTATTATTATTATATATATAGTTTTTCTTCTTCTTCCAATTTTAGGCGAGGAAAGCTGTTATGATGATGTTTTTCTCCGGCCGACCTTTTTCATACGTTCGTCACGCTCTGGTGACCTTAGCACTTAATGTCACGATCGTGCTTCTCGCGATATATGTTCCGGACATCAGGAATGTCTTTGGGGTAGTTGGTAAGTGTTTTCTTTCTCTGTTCAAGGATCGCTGGTTTTTATGGAGCCTGAACCCAAGGGAAGGAAGGGTTAACGCCAATAAATTCTGCACGGCTGTCTCTTGGGCAAACAAGGGGTATTACCCCCAAACCCTGCACCCCATATGTTTGCCCTGGGCCAGCCGTGACGAGCCACATGCAGGGGAGATGTATGGCGAGTATCGGGGGGCCGCTGCTTTCTCTGAAGACCCTAAATGTTTTATTTTCCCTGCGCAGGATCCACCACCTCAACCTGCTTATTATTTATCTTCCCCGGACTGTTTTATGCCAAGATCGGCAGAGAAGCCTGTTCCTCGCCTCAAAAATTAGGGGTACGTAATATCCGCGCCGCTGTCGTATCTGCATTTCGACTTCCGGTCCTGCACATTAAATATTAAACCTGTAAACGTAGCCGAATTATATAACGCCAGGGAGGACCCCCCCCTCCCTTGTATAACAGGCTTGGGTATTGAGTGTAGTATAAACTTTATTTTCGACACATTTTGCCTAATTTGGGCATTTATACAAATTTTGGAAAGCAAGATGGGACTCCCAACTAAACAAACAAAAACGAACCAGAAGCCTCTGAATATTGGTTATGTTTGTTTGTTTATTATTTGTCCATACAAGATCCAATGATACATATCGCACATACGTGATACACATATATATATGTACACGCAGTCAAGCGAAAAGAATTTTAACCCTCTCAGTGCTGGCACAGTAACTCTTGCAAAGTTAGAATAGTAGATTTCAATCAACAGAAAGACACATGTTTCTAATTGGGCTGGCGGAGAGCCCAAGAGTCTGGCACCAAAATAAACCTCTGTATCCCGGCATGCACCTGTCCTCTCTTCCAATTGGTTACTCGTGTAGCAGCTTTTGAAAACGTAGTAACATTCCCTCTAGATTGTAAGCTTGCGTGCCAAGCCCTCTTTACCCAATGTATCGGCTCGTCTCAGTCGGTCAGCTGTAGTTTTGTCGGATCCTTTGAGTGTAGGGACTGTAAGAAGCGCTGCGGGAATCGTTGGCACTATAAATAAATCACATGTTTTATAACTGGCATATAAAAGAAATAATACGCGGAGATTAAGATGAGTGCCCACAACCTTCACAGCAGGAAAACCAAGCTCTTTCATTACAAAAATCTAACAAATAGGAGCGTTTACGCTGTATTGATTAAACTCACAGTATTGTTTTTGTATCGGATACAGAAATAATTTTTACATTTATTTTAATTTAATTTTTTACGTTTCTGATCTGCTAGCCCCCCCGACTCCTTATCATACTGCCAGTGGGGAAAAATAGAGAGGCTTAGTCTTAAGTACTCAACTGGACCTTCTGCCAGTGCTGGGGGAGGGGGGGTTATATTACTGTATACAGCGCTGGGGGTTATATTACTGTATACAGCGCTGGGGGGGTTATATTACTGTATACAGCGCTGGGGGTTATATTACTGTATACAGCGCTGGGGGGGTTATATTACTGTATACAGCGCTGGGGGGGTTATATTACTGTATACAGCGCTGGGAGGGGGGGGTTGCTGAAGGAGAAGGATATATTTATTTGTGGGACGCCCGTTTTTAGGGGGTCGCCGTGTACCTGCGTGGAATGCTCCGGAACGTGTTCTTGCGTAACGCCGTCCCCTGGTTCGGCGTGTTACGGTAATCGCGCAGGTTCTGCTTTTGTGAGCGGACAATGAGTCTTTCTTCCTCCTGAGCGGCTGCGGACTGAAGGTCTTTTCTCCCGCCGTGTAAATCGATTCCTTCCCCAAAGCACTAATTTCTGTTTGTTTTCTGTTCCCAGGCCTGTGGGCTGCTCCTCCTCGGCGTTTGTATCGGTGGCTGCAGTTTAACGCTAATTACCGTGAATTGGGCTTACAATGAATGAGAGGATCTCGCCCGGAGTTTGAACAGAATGTGCGAGGATTTACAGCTTAGGGGATCCGGTTACTGGGGGCGCGGGTTCAGAATTAGTTCGTCATCCTCGCCCAACGCTGGATCTTCTGGGGAGGAAAAAAAAAAAAAAAAAGCATATTGAACAACATTATAAATATACAATATATATATATATATTTTTTAAAGACCCTCAATGATGTTTACAAATTTTTTTCAAATGTCAAACCTTTTCTTCAATGTTTTTTTAATGTTCTTAAGAATCTGTAAATTTAATATTTTGCAATTACGGGGTGAGGTGCAATGCGGGGAAATTTAACACATTTAATTGTTTATAGATAGGGTTTTTTTAAGAGATTTTTTTTGTTTGTTTTTTTAATTTACAGATTTTTTTGTAATATGTTTTGGGAAATTCTGATTTTAAAGGGAATTTCTAGTAAAATGTAGCATTTAATGTAATTTCAAAAATGTAATGTCGCGTCATGTTTACCAGTATACCCTGGAACTTCTCAGCTGTTCTTCAGTTGCGATTTCTTTTGAAAATATCACATTTTAGGCTTAAAATTTGCTGAGATTTCAGCAGTAAAGCATTTTAAAATTTTTAGAATGATAAAGTTGCAACATCGGGCAAAGCCATATCATCCATAAAAACCTTCTGCAAATATTCCAAATGGGATTCCAGTAGTGCAAAAATATATAATTCCGTGAAATTGGCGTGAATCATTGTGTTAATATTTAGAGTAATTAGGATTTATAGTTCTATACCTTAAAAAAACTCAATGGGATTATATTACCATTTTTTTTTTTTATTTTTTTTTTTACTTCCGCCAAAGATGTTTACCCGTGAAATACAATATGCTGAGAATTTCTTGGGTAAAAAGCACGTTTTGGACCGGTTTTGCTGTGTTTGAGGTCAGTACCTAAAAACTCCCCTTTTGGCCAAGTTGGATATTTCGGGGGTCCCTCTTGGGGGTTCCCTCTTAAGTGTAAATGCATTTTTAGTGTAAGTGAGCCACCTATACATTAATGTATTTTTATATTTTTTATTTTTTCCGCGTCCCGGCTCTGCAGACAAAGCACAATTCATTCTACGCGATGTTTGCCTATTCATCAAAACTTCTGGAGCTCAGAGACGTTTGGCAGTCTTCTGTTCTGTGCAGTTTCTTGGTAATCCAAGCCTTTAATGCTTTGTTGGTTTTGTAATTCAATAATTCTAATTTTCTGCCCCTTTTGATGGGTTAAACGCAAAGCCTTAAAGGTGCAGAATTAAAAGGACTCGCTGTGAATGCAGCTCTCTGTATCGGTAGACAGATGTCTGGCAGGTTTAACCCTGTGAGCACCAAAGATGTGAGCATTCCCCCCCCCAGGGGATCCAATATTTAACAATTCTATAATTAAAGGGGTCCAGGTACGGACCAGCAGAGGGTCTCTAGATGTTGCACTACGGTTCCCATGATCATCAGTTAAGGAATACCTAAAGCACTGGAGGCTTGGCACAGTCGGTGGGTGTGGCCAAGTGTTGGCCACATCCAGATCTAGATTTTCAGTCCATTTATGGCCATGCTCCGCCTCCTGGTTCTCAGAGGAGCTGCTGCTGCTGCTGCTGGTTGGCTATACCCCCATTTTAAGGCCCTTACCACCTCTTTGTATGGCCAACGTGCCCAAGACAGGGTCTCCTTAACATAGCCATAAATGGACAGAGCATGTAGACCTGGGTGTGGCCAACACTTAGACACACCCAGATCAACATTCTCTGTCCATTTATGGCCATGCTCCGCCTCCTGGTTCTCAGAGCTCCTGTTCCAGCTGCTGGTTGGCTACACCCAGTTTTAAGGCCATTACTACCTCATTTTACAGACAATCTGCCCTGGACAGGGTCTCCTTAAAATATCCGTCACCAAGCAGAGGTGTCTGTATTCCATTCGTCTTTTTCCAGTTGACCGCAAAAAAAAACGTCATTTCCATGTGCATTTCAGCAATTTTACATGTTTTTTTTACCACTGAAGGTTGATCTACATAATTTTCAGATGCAGTTTACAGATGTAATTTTATTGCTGACACGTTTACCCTTTTCTAATGTTTTTGTTTTTTTTTATTATTATTGACCTCGTTATTTTAGTTTCCTTGCATGGCATTTACGTACGTTGTAGATCAGGGTTGGGGATCTGGTGGTCGTTAACTACAATTCTCATCATTCTCATAAAGTTAAAAACCCACAGGCTGGCCACCTCTGCCCTGAAGTGATACAAATACATTTGCTTTGATACATTGTAAAAATGTACAAAAACGTTTAACGCGACCTTGACTTTGGGAATAATCCTACCCCCTGTGCCTTAGTAACTATTTTTAAAAGTTGTTTCTTTACTTACCCCCCCCCCCTTTGTTGCATCATCAATATACAAACTGCGGACAGCCTCTTATAACATGTCGGGCATCTTTACGGAGCCAACACTGGAGCAGCCTGCAAAAAAAAAACAAAAAGAAAGTTTTACTTGTTGCCTCCATTACTGCTCCAATTTTGTGTTGATCAACATGCCCCGGGGGCCTGATGGGTGAATACGGATCAAATCTATGCTGCTGAAAATTAACAGATGGTGCATTTTTTGTATGTATTATTCGTAATAAAGTTTGAGATAAAATGAATTTTCACGTCCCATTGTGGGGTTTTTTTGGGGTTTCTTTTTAGAATGTTCTCCTGTAGACATCACTCAAACCTAACGTTTCCTCTCTGCCTCGTGTTTATGTGTCTGCCTCGCTCTTTAGTGCTGTTAAGCAGGTTTGATCCACACATTTGCTTTGTACACGGTAGAGGTCACCATCCCTGTCCTTAAAGGCCACCAGCAGTTCTCGATTTTGTCTCCTCATCAATATAGGTGGCTTAATTGGTCTGACCGAGGCTTATTACGATGCATCTTGTTGTCCCAGAAACCATACTTGCCACTGTGCCGGATTAGGAATCTCGAGGGCTCGTGCCACCTCCTGGCTACAGTAGCCTGCTTAGTGCAGCTCGTCCAAAGAAGCCAGTCGCTAGGCACCGGTGGTAGATTAGCCATTAGCACTCAGGGCCCCACAAAGCTTGAGGGCCCTTAGGTAGAAAATCCACCACTGGCTTTTTTGAGACCCTTGGGACCAGAGCAAAAAGAGACTAATATTGGCCTTCACTTTGTGCAGGAGCTCTTCCTCAACTGCCTCTCCGACAGAAGCCGGTGTTACCTAATAAAACACAAATATACAGAACTGTAAATCGTTTTGGAACTACATTATACCTGCTCTGCAGATTATAACTTTGCCCAGAAATTAAATATATGGAATAAATAGACCCTTTTTAAGAAAAAATTAGAATGTTATGGTCTTGGAAATTTCCAAATTCCCATTTTCCTTGGGCAAAACCAGGTGGCCGCCTCACCTGTGATCTTATCAGCCTCATGACTCTCGGTCAACCTCCAAGGACTGCGGGTTCCAAAATAGAACGCTGAACGAAAAAGGAACTATTTTATTTTTATGAATGTTTTTTTCCTGGAGAGTCAAGATTGTTCCATCAAATCCTAGCAGACTCCAAACACAAATATAAAACATAAATATATTTGTCTCTGACTAACTGTGGTCTGCACCGTTAAAGGAGCGGCTGACCTTGTGGTCGAGACGGTGGTTAGCGAAACATTTTTTCCAGAAAGGACGATAATCTGTAACATCGCTTGCTTGGTTTGTTTCCTG